>JARQOD010000505.1:0-147237 GCA_033576555.1 Oophaga sylvatica
ATCAGCAGTGCTAAGTGGGTGTGGTCAGGGCGTGGATATGGGTGTGACCAGTGAAATGGGTGTGGCTAGGGGTGTGGCCTAAAATTTGCCGCCCCGGGCGCCACAAACAGTTGCTACGCCACTGTGCTGGCCATTTCATATATGGTGTGTGAAGTTACAGTTGGCATCAGTATGTGTATTTTATAATGTCTGTCATAAATAAAACTCGTGATGATGATGATGAGGATTTTATGATTCGTACATCCATTGACTGCATTATCTTACAGGTACAGATAAAGTTCCTTAAAAAGCATTAATTGATAAGTATGAAATGTACTTTTATGCATTAATTTCAAAAAGTGCACACTATGTTTTAGTTTTTGTTACCATTTCTAATAGACATGTGCAGATATGCGCTGTGATGACAAATTATTATTTGTCCATATTTGTCATAAAAATGTATCATTCTAGGCCTGGAAAACTTCACAATTTCATGTTTTAAGCATAACAATCAGGGTGACGGCTCTTCCCTATTTAGAGCATGTTCGACATGGGTTTTTCTGTGCATGTGTAGGGAACAGGAGACTTCTTGCCGGACACACAGCAGGGGAACAGCTGGCGTTACTGAACCCCACTAACACTATAGCTTGTGTATTGGTCTGTGGACACGACACTTCTGAGCAGCAACTGGCAGTGTTGTAGCCCAGGGAGTAGAGTTCAGGTGGTAGAAAGATGAACATAACAGGAGACATGGATAACGTTGCGAACCAGTTATTTAATCTGAAAACGGACAGACAAATTCTGGCGAGATCCATGCCTTGTTCATTTTCAGAAAAGTAAGCCGGTCTACATTATCGGAGGATAGTCGCATGCGACGGTCTGTTAGTACACCACCTGCAGCACTA
This sequence comes from Oophaga sylvatica, assembly GCA_033576555.1. Lineage (NCBI taxonomy): Eukaryota > Metazoa > Chordata > Amphibia > Anura > Dendrobatidae > Oophaga > Oophaga sylvatica. Next base: position 885 of record JARQOD010000505.1, read on the forward strand.
AAGACGCGCTCCGATAATACACTGGCAACAGGGCAAGCCAGCACCTCCAATGCATACTGGCTAAGCTCTGGCCATGTATCCAGCTTAGAGACCCAAAACTTGAATGGGGGAAGAGCCATCTGGGAGTACACTGAGAGGGAAAGACATGTAGTCTGTCACCATCTTACGGAAACGTTGCCTCCTGCTGACTGGAGCCGTCTCGGATGGTGTAGACATTTGTGGCGCTGCCACAAAACTTCGCCACATTTGGAACATACTGGTCTTGCCTTTTGAAGAGGCGCTGCTTGTGCTCCCTCTTGTTGCAGAGCTGTCTCCACTGCCTCGACGCACAGAGCTGCTTTGTAAAGCAGTAGCAGCAGCAGCAGTGCTCTCGGCTGGAATGGAGAACATTATGGATTGCACCAGTGTGTCTTGGTACTCCCGCATTTTACGCTCCCGGTTCAACGGTGTGATGAGGCTTTGTAAGTTGTCCCGGTAGCGAGGGTCTAGGAGGGTGTACACCCAATAATCAGACGTGGTGAGAATGTGGGCGATGCGGCGGTCGTTTCTCAGGCACTGCAGCATGAAATCAACCATGTGCTGCAGACTCCCAACTGGCCAAGAAACGCTGTCCCCTGCAAGAGGCGTCATCTCTGCCTGCTCTGCATCACCCCACCCTCGCTCTACATACTGACTAGAGCGTTGTGTACCTCCCTCTGGAGCGATGTCTTCCTCCTCCATGACTCCTCCTCATCCTCCTCACAAAGTGAGCCCTGCCCAGCCCTTTGTGAGGAACCACGTTGCGCTGACTGTCCAGAAGGTGATGGAATTTGTGACTCCTCATCCTCCACCTCTTCCAAAACCTCATCCCTTAGTGCTTGCAGTGTTTTTTGAAGCAGGCAGATAAGGGGGACAGTCAGGCTGACTAGTGCATCATCTGCACTCGCCATCCGCGTTGACTCATCAAACGCACGCAAAACGTGGCAGATGTCCTTCATAGAGGCCCACTCAGTAGTGGTGAAGTGTGAATGGCGCAAATTGCGAGTTGATTGCGCCTGATGCAGCTGATACTCCATTACTGCTGGCTGCTGCTCACACAACCGCTCCAACATATGTAACGTGGAATTCCACCTGGTGGGTACGTCACATATGATGCGATGTTCAGGAAGGCGAAATCTGCGTTGCAGAGCTGCAATGCGCGATCTGGCGATGCTGGAACGTCGCAAGTGAGCGCACTCTAGGCGGACCTTGTGCAGCAGTGCATCAAGATCCGGATAGTCCCTCAAAAAACTCTGCACGACCAAGTTGAGCACATGTGCCAGACATGGTATGTGAGTGAGGTTGCCAAGGCCCAGAGCTGCCACCAGATTTCGGCCATTGTCACACACTACCAAGCCTGGCTGGAGATTCGCTGGCAAAAACCACACGTCGCTCTCCTGCTTGATAGCATTCCAGAGCTCCTGCGCTCTGTGGCTTCGATTCCCCATGGAAATTAATTTCAGGACGGCCTGTTGACGTTTGGCCACGGCTGTGCTCATATCGGTCGCATCAGGTAAGCGTTCACGGGTCCATGTGGAGGTAGACCGTGACGGCTCCTGCAGCGATGATTCTGAGGAACTGGAGTAGGAGGAGGAGTCAATGTGGACAGACTTGATTCCTGCAATCCTTGGAGTTGGCAGAACACGTACAGCGCCACTCGCAAGATCTGTACCCGGCTCCACAACATTGACCCAATGGGCAGTGAGGGAAAGGTATCGTCCCTGGCCATGGTACTGGTCCACGCATCGGTGGTCAGGTGGACCTTGCTACTGACGGCGTTTAGTAGCGCATGTTTAATTTTTCCCTCAACATGCTTTTGCAGACCAGGGACGGCTTGCCTGCTGAAATAAAATCGGCTGGGCACATTGTATTGTGGGACTGCCAATGCCATTAAGTTACGGAAACTGTCAGTCTCCACCAGCCTGAATGACAGCATTTCAAGGGACAGGAGTTTTGCAATGCCAGCATTCAGAGCCTGTGCTCGTGGATGGTTTGCCGAGTATGGCCGTCTTTTATCCCATGCCTGTGCTACCGATGGCTGTTTTGTGGCCTAGGAGTGTGAGGATGACAGGGAACTTGCTGCTGTGTGTGGAATAACACTGGGTCTCTGGACAACAGTGACAGAGGTTCTTCCATGGCGATCCTGTGAGGAAGCCGAACCAGCTGTGTGTGAGCTGGAGGAAGAGGCTCCAACACGAGCTGAAGATGTAGGTGCTGCTGTAGGTTGGCCTACATCTCCAATGTGTCTTTGTAACTCAACCACGTGCTTTGACCGCACATGTTTCCACATATTTGTGGTATTAAGGTTACTGACACTTTTACCTCTTTTTACTTTTTGATTACACAGCTTGCATTTGACATAGCAAATATCATCTGCAAGTGTGTCAAAAAAGGACCACGCAGTGCAAGTCCTGGGAGCGCCCGTTTTGGCTGTTGGAAGAGAACTGCTACGAACGGGTGCCAAACTGGAGGCTACAGGCAACCGAGTCTGCAGCCTACCTCTCCCTACTGTTTGGACCGTTGGGGCAATCTCTTCCTCAGAGCTGCTACCACCACCTTCCTGTTCCTCACGCCATGTTGGGTCTTGGACCTCATCATCTCCACTACCCTCTTCCAACACCTGCTGCTGTTGGGTGGTCTGGCCAGCACCATGCTCAACAGAAACTGGCACCTGAGTCTCATCATCATCAGATGCGTTCTGCGGTGTGCTGACCATCGGCACTGGCTCACCCGCCTCTTCACATTCAGAGAGACACAGCTGTTGCGCATCACTGTATACTGCCTCTTCTTCACATTCCAGAATGCTGCTTGGCTGGGCCCCTGTTTGCAAGCCAACAGATTCTGAGAACAGAAGCAGAGACTCAGCTGGCTCCAGTTCAGAACTCTCTGACTGCCTGGGCAATTTGGCAGGCGGTGAAGAGACAGATGGTTGTTCAACAGTGCTGTGGTCCTGAGAGGAGGTGGAAGCAATTGAAGTCGATGCATTGGCTGCCATCCAACCAACAACGGCTTCAATTTGTTCTTCCCGCAGCAGGGGATACGCTGAGCTCCTACAAAAGTGCGCATAAAGGAACGCTCACGGGGAAAACTGGTGGATGCTGTGTCACTGGGTGCGGCAGCAGCCACAGAATCCCCACGTCCTCTCCCTGCTGAAACTCCACGGCCACGACCACGTGCCTTACTCCCTGCCTTCTTCATCTTGGTAGATTGATAAAGAAAGTCAGAAAAGTTATAAGGCCTAAGTGTGGTTATTCCTCAGAGACTGCAGTGAACACTGCAGACAACTGTTCAGTAGCTGTGAAAGGCCCCTTTGTGTACTTCTATAGTGTTTGCAACCAATGTATTGTATACGGATGGAAGCGCGTCACACTAATAGATTAGATTTTTTTCAAATATAATGGAGCAGCACCAATTAGAGAAAAATGTGAAGGATGAGGCAGTGACACACGCTCAGCAGACTACAACCAGCAGTGGTTGAAGAACTAACTGGAGCGTAATCTGCACTCAAAAAATGAAAAGTCACAGACTACAGTGAACACTGCAGACAACTGTTCAGTAGCTGTGAAAGGCCCCTTTGTTTACTTCTATAGTGTTTGCAACCAATGTATTGTATACGGATGGAAGCGCGTCACACTAATAGATTAGATTTTTTTCAAATATAATGGAGCAGCACCAATTAGAGAAAAATGTGAAGGATGAGGCAGTGACACACGCTCAGCAGACTACAACCAGCAGTGGTTGAAGAACTAACTGGAGCGTATCTGCACTCAAAAAATCAAAACTCACAGACTCAGTGAACACTTAGACAACTGTTCATACTGTGAAAGGCCCTTTTGTACTTCTATAGTGTTTGCAACCAATGTATTGTATACGGATGGAAGCGCGTCACACTAATAGATTAGATTTTTTTCAAATATAATGGAGCAGCACCAATTAGAGAAAAATGTGAAGGATGAGGCAGTGACACACGCTCAGCAGACTACAACCAGCAGTGGTTGAAGAACTAACTGGAGCGTGATCTGCACTCAAAAATCAAAACCTCACAGACTGCAGTGAACACTGAAACACAACTGTTCACTATCTGTGAAAGGCTCCTTTCTGTACTTCTATAGTGTTTGCAACCAATGTATTGTATACGGATGGAAGCGCGTCACACTAATAGATTAGATTTTTTTCAAATATAATGGAGCAGCACCAATTAGAGAAAAATGTGAAGGATGAGGCAGTGACACACGCTCAGCAGACTACAACCAGCAGTGGTTGAAGAACTAACTGGAGCGTGATCTGCACTCAAAAAATCAAAACCTCACAGACTGCAGTGAACACTGAAACACAACTGTTCACTATCTGTGAAAGGCTCCTTTCTGTACTTCTATAGTGTTTGCAACCAATGTATTGTATACGGATGGAAGCGCGTCACACTAATAGATTAGATTTTTTTCAAATATAATGGAGCAGCACCAATTAGAGAAAAATGTGAAGGATGAGGCAGTGACACACGCTCAGCAGACTACAACCAGCAGTGGTTGAAGAACTAACTGGAGCATGATCTGCACTCAAAAAATCAAAACCTCACAGACTGCAGTGAACACTGAAACACAACTGTTCACTATCTGTGAAAGGCTCCTTTCTGTACTTCTATAGTGTTTGCAACCAATGTATTGTATACGGATGGAAGCGCGTCACACTAATAGATTAGATTTTTTTCAAATATAATGGAGCAGCACCAATTAGAGAAAAATGTGAAGGATGAGGCAGTGACACACGCTCAGCAGACTACAACCAGCAGTGGTTGAAGAACTAACTGGAGCGTGATCTGCACTCAAAAAATCAAAACTCACAGACTGCAGTGAACACTGAAACACAACTGTTCACTATCTGTGAAAGGCTCCTTTCTGTACTTCTATGTGTTTGCAACCAATGTATTGTATACGGATGGAAGCGCGTCACACTAATAGATTAATTTTTTTCAAATATAATGGAGCAGCACCAATTAGAGAAAAATGTGAAGGATGAGGCAGTGACACACGCTCAGCAGACTACAACCAGCAGTGGTTGAAGAACTAACTGGAGCATGATCTGCACTCAAAAAATCAAAACCTCATAGACTGCAGTGAACACTGAAACACAACTGTTCACTATCTGTGAAAGGCTCCTTTCTGTACTTCTATAGTGTTTGCAACCAAGTATTGTATACGGATGGAAGCGCGTCACACTAATAGATTAGATTTTTTTCAATATAAATGGAGCAGCACCAATTAGAGAAAAATGTGAAGGATGAGGCAGTGACACACGCTCAGCAGACTACAACCAGCAGTGGTTGAAGAACTAACTGGAGCTGATCTGCACTCAAAAAATCAAAACTCACAGACTGCAGTGAACACTGAAACACAACTGTTCACTATCTGTGAAAGGCTCCTTTCTGTACTTCTATAGTGTTTGCAACCAAGTATTGTATACGGATGGAAGCGCGTCACACTAATAGATTAGATTTTTTTCAAATATAATGGAGCAGCACCAATTAGAGAAAAATGTGAAGGATGAGGCATGAACGCTAGCAGACACAACCATGGTGAAGAACTAATGAGCGTGATCTCACTCAAAATCAAAGCTACAGATGCAGGAACACTGAAACACAACTGTTCACTATCTGTGAAAGGCTCCTCTGTACTTTTAGTGTTTGCAACCTGTTGTATAGGATGGACGCGCACACTATAGATCTTTTGTTCAATATAATGGAGCTGCACATTAGAGAAAAATGAAGATGAGCATGACACAGCTCAGCAGACACAACAAGTGGTTGAGAACTACAGCGTGATCTGCACTAAACACAAACCTCACGATGATAACATACACACTGTCCTATCGTGAAAGGCTCCTTTCTGTACTTCTATAGTGTTTGCAACCAATGTATTGTATAGGATGGAAGCGCGGCACACTAATAGATTAGATTTTTTCAATATAATGGAGCTGCACCAATTCCACAAAATAAAATAAAAAAAAGAGTCAGTGAGTGACACGTGCAGATGCCTACAAACAGCGGTGATGCAGAGCAAACTGCAGCGTCATCTGTACTCTCACACCAACACTTGCACAGAGCTGTTAAAACAACACTGCAAGGCAAAAGGAAGCTTTACACAGCGGTTGGTGCTAGCCTGCCTACAGCACAGTACACTAAATCGCAATCTCTAACTGTCCTCAGAGTCAGCACAGCAGCGTTCTGTCCCTAACTGAGTTCACAGCACAGTGACGCTAAAATGGCGGCGGCGCCTTTTATAGTGCATTCTGACATCATTTCAGCAGCCAATCACAGCCATGCCATTAGTTAAGATGACCGCAGCATTACAGGATGTGCCCACACTTCATAAGATTCCTCATTGGCTGACTAAAATCACATTGCCTCTCAAAGAATTATGGAACTTCCGATTCCGGTATACGATATTGGAAAAATATCGGAACTAAGTATCGGAATTCCGATACAGCGAATATCGGCCGATACCCGATACTTGCGGTATCGGAATGCTCAACACTAATGACAACGGATTGATAAGGTATATATAGATGAGACTGCATAGCCACATATGGTGAATGTCGATCTAATAGTGTACCTCAATAAAGTGTGCGGCACTACTCCAGATCTTTTTTCATATAGCTTTATAAACAGGGTACGTGCATGTATGCTTGCGCCTTTGTTTGGACGCACAGACTGTCTTTCTGCTGTCACGCGTTGGGTAGTGGAGCGTCTGTGCGTCTTATGACGCAGACTAACATTGACGTTGCGCATCGTTCATCATTGTTAGCGCACCGACAACACAAAGCCGTTGTCATGACAGCCTTACTCAGTAAACATGCACCTATGATGAAACATACACGCATGTGCCCTATTACAGAAGAAGCTACAAGAAAAACGCGTGTGAGGTGTGCCGCAGCCTTTTTTTAAGGTACAGTAGTATATCGGCATTGTACAGGTGTCGCTATTCAGTCTGATAACTAGATATCATTCACCTTTTCTATCACTTGTCGTTGTTTCAGCACCACTTGCAGGTATATATTTTGCTATTGTCACTATGCACAATTTACTTTTTCGAGGTAATGCATGATTTGTGGCCCTGATTATCAGGATTACATGATGGACCTTTATGATATGGGGTGTGAAATTTTAAAGTAAATATGTATATTTTCGAATGACACAAATATAAGTAATGATGATGAGGAGTAGTCCTACATCCATTGTTTGCACAATATTAGAGGTGTACATCACGTTCCTTAAGCAACAATGGATTATTAAATGTACTTGTATGCCTTTATTTAAAACCCGAGACCACTGAAGGCTAACCTTCGCACTGCAGCTGTTGTCAAAGTTCAACCCACATTATGCACTTCCAACCTTGCAGCATTTGAGGCATGATGTGAGTTGGATTTTTCAAAGTGCTGGAGTGACAAGGTTCGCCATCACTACCCTACAGCATATGTAGGCTTTTGTGTTAGCAATGCATTTGTGTTCGACATGTGCATATCTGCACTAATATGTACAAATTAGTTAGTTACAGATTTGTGCCAAAGACTAATCATTTTATGGTTTTAAAGCTGCGGTTTCACTCGTTTACAGCTTAGAAATCAGGGTGTAGCCTCATATCTATGTGTAGCACTAGCCACTTTGACATGTCATGTTGTTTTCAGCATGTGTAGGTAGCAGTAATTATTGCCGGACACACAGCAGGGGAACAGCAGGCGTTACTGAACCCCACAAACACATCAGCGATTGTTTTGATCTGTGCATCCAACACTTCTGAGCAGCAACTGGCGGTGTTGAAGCCCAGGGTCAAGGAGGGTGTAGGCTGAGGCCTAGTATGAGCTGGTGGAACTTTTATTTTGAGGTAGCAGTAATTATTGCCGGACACACAGCAGGGGAACAGCAGGCGTTACTGAACCCCACAAACACATCAGCGATTGTTTTGATCTGTGCATCCAACACTTCTGAGCAGCAACTGGCGGTGTTGAAGCCCAGGGTCAAGGAGGGTCTTGAAATAAAATATAGAGTTGTTGCCTTTACGTGGCACTTGGAAATGTATGTACTCCAAACAAGAAAAACTTAAGCTTTACTAGGACAATAAAATGATGAATTTCAATTCCAAAAATAAAAATAAACACCCTTAAAATATAAACGCATATAAGCACATGGCAACAAGAAATGGAACACCACACCACCAAAATTTATTTTTAAAAAATATAGTGGTTGAAATGAATGCATACAAGTCCGTATTTGTATTTATGAATGATGCGTAAGGATCGCTATGTAAAACCATAATATAGTGCAGACAATGGATTTTGTAATAGTCATCATCATCATTAAAAGTTATATATGACAGTCACACAGATTTAAATACTTTCAGTTATGAAAATTGGTACTTCGGACAGCATATATTACATGTCCAGCATGGACTCATCAATTTTATGCCGCAATAATGTTATATGAAAAAAAATCATTGAAAAAATACATCATGCATTGTCAAAATTGATGTGGGTGCCTGCAAGTGGAGGTGAAACAAAGGCAACGGATAGCTAAGGTATATACTATGTCTGTATCAGACAGTGCATAGCCTGTGATGGCGAATGGCGATGTCATACTGTACGTCAATAAAGGCTGCGGCAGCACTCATGCACATTTTGCTTGTACACTGTTGAAGAGGGGAAATGCATGTATGGTTGCGCAAGGCTTTATCCGCCAACACTACCTTCCTACTGTCACGCGTAGGGTAGGGTAGCGTCTGGCTATTATATGACTCTCTCTTGCAGTGACGTTACGCAGCGTTATTCTGCCCTAGGGCCGCAACAAAGACGACATCAGTAATGATTTACTGTCTAAACATCTACCTATGAGCAACGAAACAAGCACGTTCCCTCTTCAACAAGATACAAGACAAACAAGCATGATGGGTGACGCTGCCTTTATTGAGGTACAGTATTAGATCGACATTGTCCATGAGTAACTATGCACTGTGATACCTATATACCATTATCAATTTATATCTGTTGTGGTTGTTTCACCAGCACTTGCAGGTATAACTACCTATTGTCAGTATGCATGATGCACTTTCTAGATGTAATAAATTATTATTGCGCCTTATTATCAGGTTTAGATGCTGGCCATTTCATATATGGTGTGTGAAGTTACAGTTGTCATCAGTCTGTGTATTTTATTATGTCTGTCAGAAATAGAACTCATGATGATGATGATGTTTATGATTCGTACATCCATTGACTGCATTATCTTACAGGTCGAGATACCGTTCCTTAAGCAGCATTAATGGATAATGATTAGTGTTGAGCGATACGATACCGCAAGTATACGATAGCACAAGCAGCGCCTCTGCACAGGGCAAGAGCTGTATGTTACAAATGTGGCGAAGTTTTGTGACAGCGCCAGCAAGGTCTACACCATCCGAGACGGCTCCAGTCACCAGGAAGAAACGTTTCCGTAAGATGGTGACAGACTACTTGGCTTTCCCTCTAAGTGTACTCCCAGATGCCTCTTCCCCTTTCAAATTTTGGGTCTCTAAGTTGGATACATGGCCAGAGCTTAGCCAGTATGCATTGGAGGTGCTGGCTTGCCCTGCTGTCAGTGTATTATCTGAGCGCGTCTTTAGTGCTGCAGGTGGTGTAGTAACAGACCGTCGCATGCGACTATCCTCAGAGAATGTAGACCGGCTTACTTTTCTGAAAATGAACAAGGCATGGATCTCACCTGAATTTGCCTGTCCGTTTTCAGATTAAATAACTGTTTGGCAACTTTTTCCATGTCTCCTGTTATGTTCATCTTTCTACCACCTGAACTCTACTCCCTGGGCTACAACACCGCCATTTGTTGCTCGTAAGTAATTGGCAGGGGTACTGACTCCTGGCCAGCCTGGTTACAGCACGACAGCTGTTTCCTGGCAGTGTGAACGTCAATTATCCTCCAATAAGTTGTGCTGTCGTGTTGCATTCGGGTTAGCCGACTCTATGGTGCCTGCAGTTTAGGTGATTCCTATGTGTGCTGTGGGATATGTAAATAAAGGCTGTTTCCATTGTGACAATAGGACAAGCACCCACTGTAGGACTGTGTGATTCGGTAACTGCGGACGGCTTGCGTCCTGTCAACTTACATTTTCATGGGTGCGTTCTGCTACCCGTCCGGGGTCCAGTACCGTCAACTGGTTCTCCCCAGTGCCTTTGGCCTAGGTGCCTCCATCTCCGTATCCGAGTTCCACCAACGTCTGCTGGTCCTTGGTAGTGCTTTGGAGCACAGGTACCTCCTGCTTAGTAACCGTGTCACAGTAACGTCAGCTGGTACTCGGTTGTGACATTGCCTCTTTTCCTTCTGCTACCCGTCCGGGGTCCAGTACCGTCAACTGGTTCTCCCCAGTGCCTTTGGCCTAGGTGCCTCCATCTCCGTATCCGAGTTCCACCAACGTCTGCTGGTCCTTGGTAGTGCTTTGGAGCACAGGTACCTCCTGCTTAGTAACCGTGTCACAGTAACGTCAGCTGGTACTCGGTTGTGACATTGCCTCTTTTCCTTCTGCTGCCCCTCCGGGTTCCAGCACAGTCAGCTGGTCCTCGTTACTTCCATTGTCTCTTGCTCCATCTGATACCCGTCAGGGTTCCAGTAACGTCAGCTGGTTCTCGGAAATTAGACGACCTTAAAGACCACCCAGAAGAAGATGACGACAACAAGGAGACGAGCATGAAGCCAACCAGCCTGAACACCATCACAAAGAAAAAATAAAAGATTACCCAGAAGATCACCAACAGGACAAAGAAGGTTAAGACAAACTACAAGATACAGAACAAGAGACAGAAGAACAATAAGCAGAAGATCAAAAAGCAGAAGAACATGAAGTATAAGACCAAAATGAAGAGCAAAATATATGCTCTAAATTCTAAGCAGAAGAAGACTAAGCAGTGTATGGGGGTGAGTCCGTTCCTCCTCGTGGTGCCCCTGGAAAATGCCTGCTGCTGCAGGCTAAACTGAACATGGACAAATACTGTTGTAATTTAAATCTTTTGTGACAGCAAGAATGGAAGGATGAACAATTCATACTTTTACAGATTACAAGTACAGGAATCTCTGTCACAAATAAGAATATGATGAAGAAGATGAAGAGGAAGAAGATGAAGAATTTGAATATGAAGAAGATTAATTAGTTTAATAATAACAATATGAGTAATGTAAACAAAAACATGAATAGCAAGAAGTTTAAGAAGAAGATTAAGAAGGTGAAGATGAAGAATAATTTGATGAGAAAGATGATGCTGCTGAAGATTATGAAGGAGAAAGTGTGGCACTGGCAAAAGTTAAAAAGGTGAAGAGCATGGAAGTTGTGAAACATACATATTTGCCAAAATAGAAAAAAGGTTAACAACATTGTCAATTTGTTAGTCAATCCAAACGTATTTCCAAAAAAAAATATATTAATGCTATTCCAATGCATTGGGTTAAACATGTATGCCTTTATTGTCTCCTCAACCTCCCCCAATACATTCTACATTAGTCTTTGTTGTTTTCCTTCATGTACAATTAACCAACAAGGCAAGAATGGGTTTTTTTAACGTCGATATTTGGTTCCCATAGACTTACATGGGACTTCCGGTATCGGAATCGGATATCGACGATATTTAGTGATATCGGCGATACCATTCCGATCCGATATTTTTAGATATCGAGCAGTATCGCTCAACACTAATAATGATGAAATGTACTTTTATGCATTCATTTCAAAAAGTAAACCCTATGTTGTCTTTTTTGTTACCATTTGTACTCGCCATGTGCATATATGCGCTGTGATGACAAATTAATATTTGTCATCATTTCGTATAAAAATTAATCATTTTAGGGCTTGAAAACTTGAATTTTTCCGGTTTTGAGCATAACAATCAGGGTGACGGCTCTTCCCTATGTGGAGCAACTTAGACATCTGTTGTTCTGTGCATGTGTAGGGAACAGGAGACTTCTTGCCGGACACACAGCAGGGGAACAGCTGGCGTTACTGAACTCCACTAACACTAGAGCTTGTGTATTGGTCTGTGGACACGGCACTTCTGAGCAGCAACTGTCAGTGTTGTAGCCCAGGGAGTAGAGTTCAGGTGGTAGAAAGATGAACATAACAGGAGACATGGATACCGTTGCCAACCAGTTATTTCATCGGAAACCGGACAGGCAAATTCAGACGAGATCCATGCCTTGTTCATTTTCAGAAAAGTAAGCCGGTCTACATTATCGGAGGATAGTCGCATGCGACGGTCTGTTAGTACACCACCTGCAGCACTAAAGACGCACTCCAATAATACACTGGCCGCAGGGCAAGCCAGCACCTCCAATGCATACTGGTTAAGCTCTGGCCATGTATCCAGCTTAGAGACCCAAAACTTGAATGGGGAAGAGCCATCTGGGAGTACACTGAGAGGGCAAGACATGTAGTCTGTCACCATCTTACGGAAACGTTGCCTCCTGCTGACTGGAGCCGTCTGGGATGGTGTAGACATTTGTGGTGCTGACACAAAACTTCACCACATTTGGAACATACTGGTCTTGCCCTGTGCAGAGGCGCTGCTTCTGCTCCCTCTTGTTGCAGAGCTGTCTCCACTGCCTCGACGCACAGAGCTGCTTTGTAAAGCAGTAGCAGCAGCAGTGCTCTCGGCTGGAATGGAGAACATGATGGATTGCACCAGTGTGTCTTGGTACTCCCGCATTTTACGCTCCCGGTTCAACGGTGTGATGAGGCTTTGTAAGTTGTCCCGGTAGCGAGGGTCTAGGAGGGTGTACACCCAATAATCAGACGTGGTGAGAATGTGGGCGATGCGGCGGTCGTTTCTCAGGCACTGCAGCATGAAATCAACCATGTGCTGCAGACTCCCAACTGGCCAAGAAACGCTGTCCCCTGCAAGAGGCGTCATCTCTGCCTGCTCTGCATCACCCCACCCTCGCTCTACATACTGACTAGAGCATTGTGTACCTCCCTCTGGAGCGATGTCTTCCTCCTCCATTGACTCCTCCTCATCCTCCTCACAAAGTGACCCCTGCCTAGCCCTTTGTGAGGAACCACGTTGCGCTGACTGTCCAGAAGGTGATGGAATTTGTGACTCCTCATCCTCCACCTCTTCCAAAACCTCATCCCTTAGTGCTTGCAGTGTTTTTTGAAGCAGGCAGATAAGGGGGACAGTCAGGCTGACTAGTGCATCATCTGCACTCGCCATCCGCGTTGACTCATCAAACGCACGCAAAACGTGGCAGATGTCCTTCATAGAGGACCACTCAGTAGTGGTGAAGTGTGAACGGTGCAAATTGCGAGTTGATTGCGCCTGATGCAGCTGATACTCCATTACTGCTGGCTGCTGCTCACACAACCGCTCCAACACATGTAACGTGGAATTCCACCTGGTGGGTACGTCACATATGATGCGATGTTCAGGAAGGCGAAATATGCGTTGCAGAGCTGCAATGCACGATATGGCCATGCTGGAACGTCGCAAGTGAGCGCACTCTAGGCGGACCTTGTGCAGCAGTGCATCAAGATATGGATAGTCCCTCAAAAAACTCTGCACGACCAAGTTGAGCACATGTGCCAACATGGTATGTGAGTGAGGTTGCCAAGGCCCAGAGCTGCCACCAGATTTCGGCCATTGTCACACACTGCCAAGCCTGGCTGGAGATTCGCTGGCAAAAACCACACGTCGCTCTCCAGCTTTATGGCATTCCAGAGCTCCTGCGCTGTGTGGCTTCGATTCCCCATGGAAATTAATTTCAGGACGGCCTGTTGACGTTTGGCCACGGCTGTGCTCATATCGGTCGTAACAGGTAAGCATTCACGGGTCCATGTGGAGGTACACCGTGACGGCTCCTGCAGTGATGATTCTGAGGAACTGGAGTAGGAGGAGGAGTCAATGTGTACAGACTGGATTCCTGCAATCCTTGGAGTTGGCAGAACACGTACAGCGCCACTCGCAAGATCTGTACCCGGTTCCACAACATTGACCCAATGGGCAGTGAGGGAAAGGTATCGTCCCTGGCCATGGGTACTGGTCCACGCATCGGTGGTCAGGTGGACCTTGCTACTGACGGCGTTTAGTAGCGCATGTTTAATTTTTCCCTCAACATGCTTTTGCAGACCAGGTACGGCTTGCCTGCTTAAATAAAATCGGCTTGGCACATTGTATTGTGGGACTGCCAATGCCATTAAGTTACGGAAACTGTCAGTCTCCACCAGCCTGAATGACAGTATTTCAAGGGACAGGAGTTTTGCAATGCCAGCATTCAGAGCCTGTGCTCGGGGATGGTTTTCCGAGTATGGCCGTCTTTTCTCCCATGCCTGTGCTACCGATGGCTGTTTTGTGGCCTGGGAGTGTGAGGATGACAGGGAACTTGCTGCTGTGTGTGGAATAACACTGGGTCTCTGGACAACAGTGACAGAGGTTCTTCCATGGCGATCCTGTGAGGAAGCCGAACCAGCTGTGTGTGAGCTGGAGGAAGAGGCTCCAACACGAGCTGAAGATGTAGGTGCTGCTGTAGGTTGGCCTACGTCTCCAGTGTGTCTTTGTAACTCCACCACGTGCTTGGTCCGCACATGTTTCCACATATTAGTGGTATTGAGGTTACTGACACTTTTACCTCTTTTGACTTTTTGATTACACAGCTTGCATTTGACATAGCAAATATCATCTGCAAGTGTGTCAAAAAAGGACCACGCAGTGCAAGTCCTGGGAGCGCCCGTTTTTGCTTTTGGAAGAGAACTGCTCCGAACGGGTGCCAAAGTGGAGGCTACAGGCAACCGAGTCTGCAGCCTACCTCTCCCTCCTGTTTGGACCGTTGGGGGAATCTCTTCCTCAGAGCTGCTCCCACCACCTTCCTGTTCCTCACGCCATGTTGGGACCTCATCATCTCCACTACCCTCTTCCAACACCTGCTGCTGTTGGGTGGTCTGGCCAGCACCATGCTCAACAGAAACTGGCAACTGAGTCTCATCATCATCAGATGCGTTCTGCGGTGTGCTGACCATCGGCACTGGCTCACCCGCCTCTTCAGATTCAGAGAGACAAAGCTGTTGCGCATGACTGCATACTCCCTCTTATTCACATTCCAGAATGCTGCTTGGCTGGGCCCCTCTTTGCAAGCCAACAGATTCTGAGAACAGAAGCAGAGACTCAGCTGGCTCCTGTACAGAGCTCTCTGACTGCCTGGGCAATTTGGCAGGTGGTGAAGAGACAGATGGTTGCTCAACAGTGCTCTGGTCCTGAGAGGAGGTGGAAGCAATTGAAGTCGATGCATTGGCTGCCATCCAACCAACAACGGCTTCAATTTGTTGTTCCCGCAGCAAGGGGGTACGCCGATCTCCTACAAAAGTGCGCATAAAGGAACGCTCACGGGGAAAACTGGTGGATGCTGTGTCACTGGGTGCGGCAGCAGCCACAGAATCCCCACGTCCTCTCCCTGCTGAAACTCCACGGCCACGACCACGTGCCTTACTCTCTGCCTTCTTCATCTTGGTAGATTGATAAAGAAAGGCAGAAAAGTTATAAGGCCTAAGTGTGCTTATTCCTCAGAGACTGCAGTGAACACTGCAGACAACTGTTCACTAGCTCTGAAAGGCTCCTTTGTGTACTTCTATAGTGTTTGCAACCAATGTATTGGATACGGATGGAAGCGCGTCACACTAATAGATTTGAGTTTTTTGAAATAGAATGGAGCAGCACCAATTAGCCAAAAATGTCAAGGATGAGGCAGTGACACACGCTCAGCAGACTATAACCAGCAGTGGTTGAAGAACTAACTGTAGCGTGATCTGCACTCAAAAAAAGAGACCTCACAGACTGCCGTGAACACTGCAGACAACTGTTCACAAGCTCTGAAAGGCTCCTTTGTGTACCTCTATAGTGTTTGCAACCAATGTATTGGATACGGATGGAAGCGCGTCACACTAATAGATTTGACTTTTTTGATATAGAATGGAGCAGCACCAATTATCCAAAAATGTCAAGGATGAGGCAGTGACACACGCTCAGCAGACTACAACCAGCAGTGGTTGAAGAACTAACTGGAGCGTGATCTGCACTCAAAAAAAGATACCTCACAGACTGCCGTGAACACTGCACACAACTATTCACTAGCTCTGAAAGGCTCCTTTGTGTACTTCTATAGTGTTTGCAACCAATGTATTGGATACGGATGGAAGCGCGTCACACTAATAGATTTGAGGTTTTTTGAAATAGAATGGAGCAGCACCAATTAGCCAAAAATGTCAAGGATGAGGCAGTGACACACGCTCAGCAGACTACAACCAGCAGTGGTTGAAGAACTAACTGGAGCGTGACCTGCACTCAAAAAAAGATACCTCACAGACTGCCGTGAACACTGCACACAACTGTTCACTAGCTCTGAAAGGCTCCTTTGTGTACTTCTATAGTGTTTGCAACCAATGTATTGGATACGGATGGAAGCGCGTCACACTAATAGATTTGAGTTTTTTTAAATAGAATGGAGCAGCACCAATTAGCCAAAAATGTCAAGGATGAGGCAGTGACACACGCTCAGCAGACTACAACCAGCAGTGGTTGAAGAACTAACTGGAGCGTGATCTGCACTCAAAAAAAGATACCTCACAGACTGCCGTGAACACTGCACACAACTGTTCACTAGCTCTGAAAGGCTCCTTTGTGTACTTCTATAGTGTTTGCAACCAATGTATTGGATACGGATGGAAGCGCGTCACACTAATAGATTTGAGTTTTTTGAAATAGAATGGAGCAGCACCAATTAGCCAAAAATGTCAAGGATGAGGCAGTGACACACGCTCAGCAGACTACAACCAGCAGTGGTTGAAGAACTAACTGTAGCGTGATCTGCACTCAAAAAAAGAGACCTCACAGACTGCCGTGAACACTGCACAGAACTGTTCACTAGCTCTGAAAGGCTCCTTTGTGTACTTCTATAGTGTTTGCAACCAATGTATTGGATACGGATGTAAGCGCGTCACACTAATAGATTAGAGTTTTTGGAAATAGAATGGAGCAGCACCAATTAGCCAAAAATGAAAAGGATGAGGCAGTGACACACGCTCAGCAGACTACAACCAGCAGTGGTTGAAGAACTAACTGGAGCGTGATCTGCACTAAAAAAAAATACCTCACAGACTGCCGTGAACACTGCACACAACTGTTCACTAGCTCTGAAAGGCTCCTTTATGTACTTGTATAGTGTTTGCAACCAATGTATTGGATACGGATGGAAGCGCGTCACACTATAATTTCAATTGAATGGAGCAGTACCAATTCCACAAAAGAAAAAAAAAATGAGTCAGTGAGTGACACGTGCAGATGACTACAAACAGCGTTGGATGCAGAGCAAACTGCAGCGTCACCTGCACTCACACACACACCTTGCACAGAGCTGTGAAAACAGCACTGCAAGGAAAAAGGAAGATTTACACAGCGGTTTCTCAAATAGCTTGCCTACAGAACAATTCACAAAAACGCTATCTGTAACTGTCCCTCAGAGTCAGCAGAGCAGCGTTCTGTCCCTAACTGAATTCACAGCACAGTGAAGCGAAAATGGCGGCGGCGCCTCTTATAGTGCATTCTGACATCCTTTCAGCAGCCAATCACAGCCATACCATTAGTTAACATGACCACAGCATTACAGGATGTGCCCACACTTCTTAGGATTCCTCAATGGCTGAATAAAATCACACTGCCTCTCAAAGAATTATGGGAACTTCCGATTCCGGTATACGATATAGGAAAAGTATCGGAACTAAGTATCGGAATTCCGATACAGCGAATATCGGCCGATACCCGATACTTGCGGTATCGGAATGCTCAACACTAGCCCTGAGCAATCATGTAGGAGGATATGCAGATATGAAGGTCTACATATCATACAAAAGGTCCCTAAAGTACAAAATAATCGACAGTATTCAACTGTCAATGTCTAATATCCCTAGAGGATGACCCCTGAATGTGAATCTATACCGGAAAGGATAAGATACTAATGACAGAAACAATGTAACCCAAAGTGAAATACAATGAAACTGCACTAGTGGCTATAGAGAAATGGTATACAGAGTTTTAATCAAATTTACTTAAATAACTTTTACCGGTAAACAGGAGGTCCAAAGGGTCTGCTCGGTGTCCTCTCACCCCAGCCAACATATCAGTACTTGCATTAGATTTGCAGTATTTTTTTTATCCTTACAGGAATAATTGAGTCAGGTTTCAACAACCAGGCATTGAAAATATCAGGAGGTTATGCTAAATGATAAATGTCCAGCAGAGGTCGCTATAAGACTGGGGTGTAAGTAATGTTTAAAATTCACCATATTATTTAGAAGAAAATTGATAACATGATCTCACATAAATATGGCTCCATTTAAGGTATAGTATATGTACTCTTTTGTCCTCTGCACTTCTGTTATTTTGGTGCAAAATCAAGAACAACTTCACAGCAGAATGAAAGATTTTTAAACATATCAAGAAAATCCTAATGAATGAAATGCAATTGAAACACAGTTTTTTGTTGTAGCTGCTGCTTAGCTCCTTTTTTTCTTATAAAACAGAAAACTTATCTCTCACTGCAGATGTACTGCACAAGCACCAGTGATTTAAAAGAGTTGTCCCATTATATCGTCAGGAATGCCGCACTCTCCAGCCTCCCGGTTTCTTACTTAATTGACAGGTTGGAGCAGCAGCGTTGCCTCTCCGAAATTGCTATATGAGGAAACTTTAAGGGTATGTTTCCACGTTCCGGAATTGTAGCGCTTTGTACGCAGCAGCGAATACCCGGCTCCACCCAAAGCGCTGACCCTTTTGAATGCGCGGTGATTCCGCATGTGTTCACTGAACACATGCGGAATCACCGCATCATATACCATAGACTGTGCTATTTATCTTGCGTCTCCGCAAGATAAATAGACATGCTGCGGTCTAGAAAGACGTGCAGCATGTCCGTTACGCAGGTCTGCCACCTGCGTGTTTGAACGCATAGTGGAGCTGGGATTTCATAAAATCCCCTCCACTATGCTGTAACATCTGGACATTGCGAGTTGGACGTTGCGGCTGTACGCAGCGTCCCATCGGCAGCAAATACTGAATGAATACACCACGTGGAAACATACCCTGACTGCACAGTATCAGAGGAACACAGTGGCACTGAAGGTAGCTGGGGTCGGAAGCAAACAGTGCTATCCAGTATCCAGCATATCTGGCCAGCTTTAGTGAAGTTCTCACAAGCTCAATCAGAAAGAAATTGCAAGCATAGATGTCTAGATTGCAGTTGTGGTCGGTGACCTGTGCAACAAGTTTTTTGATTGAGGCTTATATAACAACGAAATGTACCCAAGAATACGTAGAACCCTATGGGTGATCAATATGATACCGATATATTTTTAACAATTTTTTGAGGCTTATACACTGTATAGCAACTAAATGTACCTAAGACGATAATATTCCGTATAGGCGAACAATATAATAGCGATAAATTTTGAACACGTTTTTGGAGGTTTTAAATAGCAGCGAACTGTATTGAAGATGATGTAATACCCTATGGATGAGCTATATAACACCAATACATTTTTTTAACAAGTTTTTTTAGACTTTTAGAACAACGAAATGGACTCCAAACCATGGAATAGTCTATGGGTGAGCAAAATGATACCGATACATTTTTGAACAAGTTTTTTGAGGGTTATATATCAACGAAAAGGACTCCAGACCATGTAATAGTGTATAGGTAAACAATATCATACCCATAAAGTTTTTGGAGGCTTTTATAGCAGCGAAATGTACCCAAGATGTAATGCCCTATGGATGAGCAATATAATACTGATACATTTTTGAACAAGTTTCTGGAGGCTTATATAGCAACTGAATGTACCTAAGAAGATGCAATACGCTATGGGAGAGCAATAGGATACTGATAAATTTTGAACAAGTTTTTTGAGGGTTATATACCAGCATAATGTAATCCAGACCATGGAATACCCTCTGGGTGAGCAATATGATGCCGATAAAATTGAAACAAGTTTTTTGACGTTTTTATAGCAACAAAATGTACCCAAAAAGATGTAGTACCCTATAGATGAGTAATATGATACCGATAAGTTTGGAGCAAGTTTTTGGAGTCTTATATAGCACCTAAATGTACCCAAGAAGATGTAATACCCTTTAGGTGAACAATATGATCCCGATAAATTAGAAGCTAATTTTTTGAGGCTTTTAAAGCAACGAAATGTACCCAAGATGATGTAATACCCTACAGGTGAGCAATATAATACCGATACAATTTTGAACAATTTTTTTGAGGCATATATTGCAACTCAATGTACCCAAGAAGATGTAATACCCTATGTGAAAGCAATAAAATACATTTTGAACAAGATATTTGATGGTTATAAACAAACAATATGTAATCCAGACCACGGAATGGTCTTTTGGTGATCAATATAACAACGCTAATGGAGCACCCACCAGGGCCTTGGGGCACTCGAAACCGGGCCTTTTCAACATCTTGCGGCCTCACCATTCTGCCAGCATTACTATGGCCAACGAAAAGATGCTGATTATCCCGGTGCCTGCGTGCATCGGAGGAAGATGTTGTATTTGGGCACTACAAGGTACAGAACGACCACGTCCTCTTCCTGCAGCAGCTCCACCATCACCCCCAGCAGCATCACGACCACGTCCCTTATTTGATGCTCTTCTCATATATACGGGTACTATACACTACACTGGAAGTGCACTGTGCACCAGACTGGATAGGCACTTTACACCATGCTGGGAGTGGACTGTGCACCAGGCTGTACATGCACTATACACCATGCTGTAAGTGGACTGTGCACCAGGCCGTACAAGCACTTTACACCTCTCTGGAAGTGAACTGTGCACCAGGCTGTAAGGGCACTATGCATCACACTGGAAGTGTAAACTGTGCACCAGGCTGTATGGGCACTATACACCACGCTGAAAGTGCACTGTGCACCAGGCTGTACGGGCACACAAGGCTGGATATTCAATGAGTATTAGGCTGTATAGGCCCTAATCATCAGGCTGTAAAGAACAGAATATAGGGGCTGTATGCACTGGGCTGTACGACACCCTTTTCTCCTGTCTGACAATGCTGATAATGGCAGCACAACCCATGATTTTGCCTTAATAGAGTCTGTCTCACATGCTGTGAATCAGCAGGAAGTGCCCTCAGTCATAAAGCTTAGTGATTGGCTGAGATGCAGCCTTTCACCATGCTTTATTAGATGAGGCCGATACACTTCCGGTTTGAAGTCCGTGTTTGAGGTTCGGTATTGTACACAAAGTGCCCAGTACAGACCTCAAACTTTAGCTTTCAGATTATAGCCCTTTGCAGTGAGATACACACGTGGTCAAAATTGTTGGTACCCCTCGTTTAACCCCTTCACCCCCAAGGGTGGTTTGCACGTTAATGACCGGGACAATTTTTACAATTCTGACCACTGTCTCTTTATGAGGTTATAACTCCGGAACGCTTCAACGGATCTTCGCGATTCTGAGATTGTTTTCTCGTGACATATTGTACTTCATGTTAGTGGTAAAATTTCTTCCATATAACTTGCGTTTATTTTTGAAAAAAACGCAAATATGGCGAAAATTTTGAAAATTTAGCAATTTTCAAACTTTGAATTTTTATTCCCTTAAAACAGAGAAATATGTCACACAAAATAGTTAAGAAATAACATTTCCCACATGTCTACTTTACATCAGCACAATTTTGGAATCAAAATTTTTTTTTGTTAGGAAGTTATAAGGGTTAAAAGTTGACCAGCGATTTCTCATTTTTACAACAAAATTTACAAAGCCATTTTTTTTAGGGACCACCTCTCATTTGAAGTCACTTTGAGGGGTCTACATGACAGAAAATACCCAAAAGTGACACCATTCTAAAAACTGCACCCCTCAAGGTACTCAAAACCACATTCAAGAAGTTTATTAACCCTTCAGGTGCTTCACAGGAACTAAAGCAACGTGGAAGGAAAAAATGAATATTTAACTTTTTAGCCACAAAAATGATCTTTTACAAACTTTTTTTTTATTTTCACAAGGGTAAAAGGAGAAAATGGACAGATAAGGTTGTTATGCAATTTCTCCTGAGTACGCCAATACCCCATATGTGGGGGAAAACCACTGTTTGGGCACACGGCAGAGCTCGTAAGGGAAGGAGCGCCGTTTGACTTTTTCAAACTAAAATTGGCTGGAGTTGAGATTGGACGCCATGTCGCGCTTGGAGAACCTCTGATGCGCCTAAACAGTGGAAACCCCCCACAAGTGACACCATTTTGGAAACTAGACCCCTAAGGTACTTATCTAGATCTGTTGTGAGCACTTTGAACCCCCAAGTGTTTCACAAAAGTTTATAATGCCTGGGTGTGAAAAAAAAAAAAAAAATTTCCACAAAAATGATTTTTTAGTCCTAAATTTTTGAATTTTCCCAAGGAAATTGGACCCCAAAAGTTGTTGTCCAATTTGTCCTGAGTACGCTGATACCCTATATTTTGGGGTGGAAAACTGTTTGGGCGCACGGCAGGGCTTGGAAAGGAAGTAGTAACGTTTTGGAATGCAGACGTTGATGGGGGTCATGTTCCGTTTGCAGTGCCCCAGATGAGCCTAAACAGTGGAAATCCCCCACAAGTGACCCCATTTTGGAAACTAGACCCCTAAGGAACTTATCTAGATCTTTGGTGAGCACTTTGAACCCCCAAGTGCTTCACACAAGTTTATAATGCCCGGGCATGAAAATAAAAAATCCTATTTTTTTCCCACAAAAATTATCTTTTAGTCACTAATTTTTTATTTTACCAAGGGTATCAGGAGAAATTGGACCACATAAGTTGTTGTCCAATTTGTCCTGAGTACGCTGATGCCCCATATGTGGGGGGGAACCACTGTTTGGGCGCACGGCAGAGCTCGGAAGGGAAGGAGCACCATTTGACTTTTTCCAACCAAAATTGGCTGGAATTGAGATTGGATGCCATGTTGCATTTGGAGAGCCCCTGATGTGCCTAAACAGTGGAAACCCCCCACAAATGACCCCATTTGGGAAACTAGACCCCTAAGGAACTTATCTAGATCTTTGGTGAGCAATTTGAACCCTCAAGTGCTTCACACAAGTTTATAACGTAGAGCCGTAAAATTTAAAAATCATATTTTTTCCACAAAAATGATCTTTTCACCCGAATTTTTATTTTTCCAAGGGTAACAAGACTCCAAAAGTTATTGTGCAATTTGTCCTGAGTACACTGATACCCCATATGTGGGGGTATACCACTGTTTGGGTGCATGGCAGAGTTTGGAAGGGAAGGAGCGCCGTCTCACTTTTTCAACGCAGAATTGGCTGGACGCCATGTCGTGTTTGGAGAGCTCCTGATCTGCCTAAACAGTGGAAACCCCCCACAAATGACACCATTTTGGAAACTAGACCCCTCAAGGAACTTATCTAGATGTGTGGTGAGAACTTTGAACCCCCAGGTGTTTCACTAAAGTTTATAACGTACAGCCTTAAAATAAAAAATCCTTTTTTTTTTTTTACAAAAATGATTTTCTCGCCCCCAATATTTTATTTTCACAAGGGTAACAGAAGAAATTGGAACCCAAAAGTTGTTGTCCAATTTGTCCTGAGTACACTGATACCCAATATGTAGGAGAAAACTACTGTATGGGTGCACGTCAGGGCTCGGAAGGGAAGTAGTGACGTTTTGGATTGCAGACTTTGATGGAATGGTCTGGGGGCGTCATGTCGCATTTGGAGAGCCCCTGATACGCCTAAACAGTGGAAACCCCCACAAGTGACCCCATTTTGGAAAATAGACCCCACAAGGAACTTATCTAGATGTGTGGTGAGCACTTTGAACCCCGAAGTGCTTCACAGAAGTTTATAACGCACAGCCGTAAAAATAAAAAATCCTTTTTTTTTTTACAAAAATGATTTTTTCGCCCCCAATATTTTATTTTCACAAGGGTAACAGGAGAAATTGGACCCCAAAAGTTGTTGTCCAATTTGTCCTGAGTACGCTGATACCCAATATGTGGGAGAAAACTACTGTATGGGCGCATGTCAGGGCTCGGAAAGGGAAGTAGTGACGTTTTGGATTGCAGACTTTGATGGAATGGTCTGGGGGCGTCATGTCGCATTTGGAGAGCCCCTGATGCGCCTAAACAGTGGAAACCCCCCACAAGTGACCCCATTTTGGAAAATAGACCCCACTAGGAACTTACCTAGATGTGTGGTGAGCACTTTGAACCCCGAAGTGCTTCACAGAAGTTTATAACGCACAGCCGTAAAAATAAAAAATCCTTTTTTTTTTTACAAAAATGATTTTTTTCGCCCCAATATTTTATTTTCACAAGGGTAACAGGAGAAATTGGACCCCAAAAGTTGTTGTCCAATTTGTCCTGAGTACGCTGATACCCAATATGTGGGAGAAAACTACTGTATGGGCGCATGTCAGGGCTCGGAAAGGGAAGTAGTGACGTTTTGGATTGCAGACTTTGATGGAATGGTCTGGGGGCGTCATGTCGCATTTGGAGAGCCCCTGATGCGCCTAAACAGTGGAAATCCCCAACAAGTGACCCCATTTTGGAAAATAGACCCCTCAAGGAACTTATCTAGATGTGTGGTGAGAACTTTGAACCCCCAGGTGTTTCACTAAAGTTTATAACGTACAGCCTTAAAATAAAAAATCCTTTTTTTTTTTTACAAAAATGATTTTCTCGCCCCCAATATTTTATTTTCACAAGGGTAACAGAAGAAATTGGAACCCAAAAGTTGTTGTCCAATTTGTCCTGAGTACGCTGATACCCAATATGTAGGAGAAAACTACTGTATGGGTGCACGTCAGGGCTCGGAAGGGAAGTAGTGACGTTTTGGATTGCAGACTTTGATGGAATGGTCTGGGGGCGTCATGTCGCATTTGGAGAGCCCCTGATACGCCTAAACAGTGGAAACCCCCCACAAGTGACCCCATTTTGGAAAATAGACCCCACAAGGAACTTATCTAGATGTGTGGTGAGCACTTTGAACCCCGAAGTGCTTCACAGAAGTTTATAACGCACAGCCGTAAAAATAAAAATCCTTTTTTTTTTTACAAAAATGATTTTTTCGCCCCCAATATTTTATTTTCACAAGGGTAACAGGAGAAATTGGACCCCAAAAGTTGTTGTCCAATTTGTCCTGAGTACGCTGATACCCAATATGTGGGAGAAAACTACTGTATGGGCGCATGTCAGGGCTCGGAAAGGGAAGTAGTGACGTTTTGGATTGCAGACTTTGATGGAATGGTCTGGGGCGTCATGTCGCATTTGGAGAGCCCCTGATGCGCCTAAACAGTGGAAACCCCCCACAAGTGACCCCATTTTGGAAAATAGACCCCACTAGGAACTTACCTAGATGTGTGGTGAGCACTTTGAACCCCGAAGTGCTTCACAGAAGTTTATAACGCACAGCCGTAAAAATAAAAAATCCTTTTTTTTTTTACAAAAATGATTTTTTCGCCCCCAATATTTTATTTTCACAAGGGTAACAGGAGAAATTGGACCCCAAAAGTTGTTGTCCAATTTGTCCTGAGTACGCTGATACCCAATATGTGGGAGAAAACTACTGTATGGGCGCATGTCAGGGCTCGGAAAGGGAAGTAGTGACGTTTTGGATTGCAGACTTTGATGGAATGGTCTGGGGGCGTCATGTCGCATTTGGAGAGCCCCTGATGCGCCTAAACAGTGGAAATCCCCAACAAGTGACCCCATTTTGGAAAATAGACCCCACAAGGAACTTATTTAGATGTGTGGTGAGCGCTATGAAGCCCCAAGTGCTTCACAGAAGTTTATAATGTACAGCCGTAAAAACAAAAAAATCTTATTTTTTTTACAAAAATAATATTTTCGCCCCAGTTTTTTATTTTCCCAAGGGTAACAGAAGAAATAGGACAAATTTCACAATAACTCTTGGGGTCCAGAGTACGCTGATACCCCATATGTGGGGATAAACTACTGTTTGGACGCATGGCAGAGCTCAGAAGTGAAGGAACACCGTTTGACTTTTTCAAAGCAGAATTGGCTGGAATGGAGATCAGACGCCATGTCACATTTGGAGAGCCCCTGATGTGCCTAAACAGCGGAAACCCCCAATTCTAACTCCAACCCTAACCCCAACACACCCCTAACCCTAGTCCCAACCCTAATCCCAACCCTAACCCTAATCCAAACTCTAACCCTAATCCTAACTTTAGCGCCAACCCTAACCCTAACTTTAGCCGAAACCCTAACCCTAACCCTAATGGGAAAATGGAAATAAATACATTTTTTTTATTTTATTTTTTTTCCCTAACTAAGGGGGTGATAAAGGGGGGTTTGATTTACTATTTATAGCGGTTTTTATGATTGGCAGCTGTCACGCTAAAAGACGCTTTTTATTGCAAAAAGTAGTTTTTTGCATCGCCACATTTTGAGAGCTATAATTTTTGCATATTTTGGCCCACAGAGTCATGTGAGGTCTTAATTTTTGCGGGACGAGGTGACGCTTTTATTGGTACCATTTTTGAGCACGTGACATTTTTTGATCGCTTTTTATTTCGATTTTTGGGAGGTTAGAATGAACAAAAATCAGCAATTCATGAATTTCTTTTGGGTGAGGCGTTTTTATTGTTCCGCGTGTGGTAAAATTGATAAAGCAGTTTTATTCTTCGGGTCAGTACGATTATGGCGATACCTCATTTATATCATTTTTTTATGTTTTCGCGCTTTTATAGAATAAAAACAATTTTATATAAAAAATAATTATTTTTGCATCGCTTTATTCTGCGAGCTATAACTTTTTTATTTTTTCGCTCATGATGCTGTGTGACGGCTCGTTTTTTGCGGGACAAGATGACGTTTTCAGCGGTACCATGTTTATTTATATCCGTCTTTTTGATCGCGTGTTATTCCACTTTTTGTTCAGCGGTATGATGATAAAGCACTGATTTTTTGCTTCGTTTTTATTTTTTATTTTTTAAGGGGTTCACAAAAGGGGTTAACTAGTGGGACATTTTTATAGGGGAGGTCGTTACGGACGCGGCGATACCAAATATGTGTACTTTTATTGTTTTATTTTTTTTATTTACAATAAGTAATGAATTTATTGGGGAATATTTTTTTTTTTTTTTGGATTTTTTTTTTACACATGTTTATTTTTACTTTTTTTACTTTTTTACTTTGTCCCAGGGTGGGACATCACTGTATTTCATCAGATCGCTGGTGTGACAGTGTGCACAGCACTCTGTCACACCAGCGATCGCTCAGGCAGTGCAGCAGGCTTCTCAGTGCCTGCTCTCGGCAGGCACTGAGGAAGCCGCCTCCCTCCAGGACCCCAGCGCCATCTTGGATCCGGGTCCTGGGAGGGAGGAAGCCCTCAGAGCAGCGCGATCACATCGCGCTGGTCTGAGGGTCTCAGGGGGGCGCGCAGGGAGCCCCCACACTGCGCGATCCTCCCCTGTGCCCCCAGTACACCGCGATCATGTTTGATCGCGGTGTGCAAGGGGTTAATGTGCCGGGAGCGGTCCGTGACCGCTCCTGACACACAGTCACGGGTGTCAGCTGTGATAATCAGCTGACACCCGGCGGCGATTAGCTGCGCTCCCTCGGGGAGCGCAGCTAATCGCCTATGACGTACTATCCCGTCCATGGTCAGAATGGCACGGGTTTTATGGACGGGATAGTACGTCTAATGTCAGAGAGGGGTTAATGACAGAAAAACCCACAATGGTGACAGAAATAACTTGAATCTGACAAAAGTAATAATAACTAAAAAATCAATGAAAATGAACAAATGAAAGTCAGACATTGCTTTTCAACCATGTGGAGCGCCCGCCAGGGCCATGGGGTTACTCGTTACCGGGCCGGCTCTTAAGGGGATGTGTGACGGCAGCAGTGACCCGGTCTGTGGCCTTGGGCGTCCAATGAAAATGTTGAATAAAGTTTATAGGGGATGAATTAAAAGGGAATTAGTTTGTGACGCCACCTGTGGTATTCGGCAAATAAGGTGTTAGCCGACGCTGCAGGTTCAGTCCACTGGGGCAGTTGTTGATGCAGGAGAGTTGGTTCAGCTCTCCACAGGCAGAGCTATTCCCCAGGGCAGTGAAAATATAAAATGATGATGATGATTGTTGTAGTGCAGGGCTGAGTCGACGCAGCAAATAAACAGGAGGACACAGCAGTGTGCAGTTTTCACAGGTTTTACTCACAGTTCTGATGTTACAATCCCCAGCCGGAGTACTGTGTCCCCAGGGTCTGTGGTCCAGTCAGCTCTCAGGTAGCTTGGGGTGCACATTGCCAGGGCTCCCTTAGATGTTCCTTTCCTGGCCATCTCACTATGCTGGCTACCGCCTCTCCTGCCCTGCATATTCACACACAGTGTCCTGAGCCAGTAGACTCAGGTCTTGTCAGGCGATGTTGGTCAGACCCCTGGATGCTGTATGTCTGCCTTTTCAGTGAATGTGTTGGATGTGGCTGCAGCACATGCAGATACTGCAGCCTCCAGTTTTCTAGCTGAGTCCTTAGTTTCTCCACTAGTTTTGGGGCTGGTCCCCTAACTGCAACCTGGTCCCTCCACCGACCACGCCGGTGAATACGGGCCCCACGGATGGATTCCTCACTATCCATGCCCCTAGGACTCCTTCTGTCCTCCCGGGAGCTTCCTTCTATCTCTCCCTCTCATCTCGTCTGGGGACAAGCTCCTCACAGCTTGAGCTCCCCTTCTAGACTGTTCTCTCTGATCTCACAGATGCTTCTTAAGCTCCTCCCCTTTCTACCTTCTCCACCCACTCCCCAACACCCTTTCCTACCCAGCCTTGGATGAGGCCATCCTCCCAAAGGGTACACCCAGATGCCCCGACTAAACTGGTGTGTGTGCTTCTGTGAGGGGAGCCAGGGCCGTAGTCGTGGCTGACATAGACTGCTCAATCATGCCCTGGTCTCCCAACACATTCACACAATTTCCCATTGTAAGTATACCTGTATCTCCATTATCCGCATCTTCAGGATCTCCTCTGAGAGGTTGAAGACCTTCTCCGTACATTTGTGCACAAACTGAGACACAGTCCAATTGCAACTTAAAACGAAGAACTTTATTTTTTCCTTGTCGCAGCACATCCTTGTCAGTTACAACATCAGCATAGGGTTCCATGCAGTCCACATTTTCCCCTGTCCCTGCACTGCTTCCTACGGTCTTCAGTATGGGCCTGGGTCATACCGCCTCTTGCGGTAACGCAGCATCCTCCCTGTTCAAACTTACTACGCTTAGGAGTTCCCTCGTCCATTTTGCCCTGAATACGAGGGCATCAGCCCATGCAGTAAGCTGCCACATTATGGAGCCACCTGCGTCCCCGTACTGATCTGGCCCCAGTTGTAGTCTCTGATCCACTACTGCTGTTCCACGGCCGCCAAAGCTGCACTTCTGGCCCAGTGGGCCCTGGATGGCTGGGCTTCACACTTAACGTTGCGGAGCTGTCCACGCTACATGGGCACCTGGGCTCCTACTGCCCAACTACAGGAAAACCCTCTATCTTATCCCCGGTCAGCCCCTTCTATAAAAACTATGTACACTAATGTGCCCCATCTAGTGTCTGATTCGGGGTACTACACTGTCCCTAAAATATACATATACATAGCAGCATTACAAGGCAAACAATGTACATACAGACAAGAATAAATACAAATACAGGTCACAAAAATATACACAATAATATGTACAACACTAATACTTAAAAGGGACATGTTTGGGGAACACAACAGTCCTTGTAACCACTTACACTTCCACAGAATTAAAAAAAAATAAAACTCATGAAATAGGTCTGGACAGAAATGATATTACCCTGAAAATAATGTGACAAAAGGGACATGTTAAATCAAGGTGTGTCCACTAATTAGCATCACAGGTGTCTACAATCTTGGACTCTTGGAATCAGTGAGTTGGCTTGTATAGTGGGCTACAGGTACTGACTGTGCTATTTGGTGACACGGTGTGTATCACATTCAACATGGACCAGAGGAAGCGAAGGAAAGAGTAGTCTCAGGAGATTAGAAAGAAAATTCTAGACAAACATGTTAAAGGTAAAAGTTATAAGTCCATCTCCAAGCAGCTTGATGTTCCTGTGACTACAGTTGCACATATTATTCAGAAATTTAAGCTCCATGGGACTGTAGCCATTCTCCCAGGACGTGTCCGCAGGAGGAAAATTGATGTAAAATCAAATAGATGGATAATACGAATGGTAACAAAAGAGCCCAGAAAAACTTCTAAACAGATTAAAGATGAACTTGAAACTCAAGGAACATCAGTGTCAGAACCCACCATCAGTTGCTGTACGAGTCAAAGTGGACTTCATGGGAGATGACTATTAGGACATCATTGTTGAAAAAAAATCATAAAAAAGCCAGACTGAAATTTGCCAAATTACATGTTGACAAGCCAAAAAGCTTCTGGAAGAATTTCCTATGGACAGATGAGACAAAAATGGAATTTTTTGGCAAGGCACATCAGCTCTATGTTCACAGGTGGAAAAATGAAGCATATCAAGAAAAGAACACTGTCCCTACTGTGAAACATGGAGGAGGTTCTGTTATGTTGTTATGTTCTGGGACTGCTTTGCTGCATCTGGCACAGGGTGTCTAGAATCTGTACAATGAATTCTCAAGATTATCAAGGGATTCTAGAGAGAAATGTGCTGCCCCGTGTCAGAAAGCATGGTCTAATTCGCAGGTCATGGGTCTTGCAACAGGAAGATGACCCAAAACACACAGCTAAAAACACCCAAAAATGGCTAGTGTCAGGGACACCGCACTGCACTTGCTCATTGAGCCAGTGCGTGTGTCCAGAGTGAACAAACTGTGCCCAACGATACCTGTATAGTAGAACCGCAGCAGAGAAGACGAGTGTTTCTGAGGACACAGGACCTTCCGCACCATGTGACTGCCAAGGGGCGGAGCCAGCCACACGTCTCTCAGAGCAGTATCAGGTAGAGAATGTTTCAGGCCGAAAGGACCTGCAGGCACGTGACTGCCTAGGGGCGTGGCCTAAGCTCCAGAGATCTAGGAGGTAAAGGAAAACTCCTAGAAGGGTAACTACGAAATAAAGTTACCAAGGGGCATAGACAGAATGGATGGTCAGGATAGCCAGGTCATACACATAGAGGGCGACGAAGTACAAAAGGAGCAGGCAGAGAATAACCAGAACACAGCCAAGGGGTCATACACAGACAGAGCAACGCAGTACAAAAGGGACAGGCAAAACTCGTAACAGGGACACAGCCAAATCGGAACCAGACAGACAAAATGAAGCACAGGCACAACGCACTGGCACAAGCACAGGGTCAGACACACTCAGCCAAAGGTCAGAGTATAAACGACAAAGGCTGGCTTCACAGTGAGGCTATAAAAAGCCTCCCAGGACCCAGAAAGAGGCCAACCAAGTTAACCCCGCGACTACCTGATCCAAGAACCCAGTAAACCATGACAGCTAGGAGGTAAACATTGGACTGTTCTGAAGTGGCCTTCTATGAGCCCTGACCTAAATCCTATTGAGAATCTTTGGAAGGAACTGAAACATGCCTTCTGGAAAAGGCAACCTTCAAACACGAGACAGCTGGAGCAGTTTGCTCTTGATGAGTGGGCCAAAATACCTGTTGAGAGGTGCAGAAGTCTCATTAACAGTTACAGGAATCATTTGATTCCAACGATTACCTTCAAAAGGTTGTGCAACAAAATATTAAGTTAAGGGTACTATCATTTCCATCCAGGCCTATTTCATGAGTTTTATTTTTTTTTTAATTCTGTGGAAGCATGTTTGAAAGCAATGTCTGACTTTCATTTGTTCATTTTCATAGATTTTTGATTTATTATTACTTTTGTCAGATTCAAGTTATTTCTGTGACCATTGTGGGTTTTTCTGTCATCAAACGAGAGGTACCAACAATTTTGACCACTTGTGTATATATATATATAGTTCAGTGCATGTGTAGCTTACTGTACATGCATTAATTGAATAAATAAATAATTAAAAAAAATTGTGTGGGGTCCCCCTTTAATTTTCCTAACCAGCTGAGGGAAAACTGACAGCTGGCAGCTGGCATTATTATTCTGGGAAGGGGCCAATATCCATGAAGCTTCCCAACCTTTTAATATCGACTCCCAGCTGTCTGCATAGCCTCTGCTGGTTATTAAAATAGGGGGACCCCCAAAAAGTGATGTGGGGCTCCCCTATATTCAGTAGTCAGCAAAGGCTAAACAGACAGCTGTGGGCTGATATTAATAGGCTGGGGCTGGGGCTGGTAAGGGGCCATGGATATTAGCCACCACCCATACTAATAACATCGGCCCTCAGCTACCCCAGAAATGGTGCATCCATTAGATGTGTGAATTCTGGCACTTAGCCTAGGCTCTTTCCACTTGACCTGGTGCATTGGCAAGTGAGGTAATGGTTTTGGGGTTGATGTCAGCTATGTTATGTTAGCTGATATCAAGTATAGGGGTTAGTAATGGAGAGGCGTCTATCAGACATCCCCAATACTAACCCGGTAGTTAAAATTAATAAAGACACACACAGAAAAAATCCTTTAATTAAAAAAAACCTCCCTAATAATTACCCTATTTATTTAGAATTTTTTTTTAAGCATTTCTACCATGTCCGTCAATAATCCATATGTCCCATGACGAACTCCAAGTGTGCTACATCTGGATGTATAGCTGAGTGGTGACAAATGTAATCCTTCTGCTCAGCTGGCATCAAGGACACACTGAGCTGACCGTGAGAATGTGACTGAGTGTGACCGGTGGTAACCTTAATGATGTCAACCTCGGTCATACGCAGGCACGTTCTCACGCTCAGCTCAGTGTGAGCTGGTTGCCAGCGTGAGCGGTATCATTTGTCACCACTCAGCAATGCAACCAGATGTAGCAGAGTTGGGGATCGTCATGGGACATCAGCATTATGGATTATCGGCAGACAAGTGAGTATAAATTTGATTTTTTAAGTTTATTTTTACATTAATAAATTAAAAAAAAGTTATTGTGGGGGAGTTTTGTTCAAATAAAGGACTTTGCTTTGTGTGTATCTTTCTTACTTTTGATTATGGGCTTGGGGTCAGTGAATATGAAACAGCTGATATCAACCCCAAAACTATTACCCCACTTGCCAATGCACCAGGGCAAGTGAGAGCCAGTCAAAACATCAGAATTGGCTCATCTAATGGATGCACCTTTTCTGGCGTGGCTGTGGGCTGCTATCTTTAGGCTGGAGAGGGCCAATATCCATGGCCCCTTCCTAATCTGAGAATTCCAACCCCCAGCTGTCTGCTTTTATCTTGGCTAGTTATAAAAAATGAGTGAGACCCTATGCCGTTTTTTTAAATTATTTATTTAAATCATTTTAAAAAATGGCGTGGGAACCTCTTTATTTTGATAACCTGCCAAGATAAAGTTGACCGCTGAAGGCTGCAGGTCGCAGCTGTCAGCTTTGCCTGCTCTTCTTATAAAAAATACGAGAGATCCCACGTCTTTTTTATGTATTTATTTTTTTACATATTGCACTGCCCAGTCACAGCCATTCCAATACTTGACAAGGCTGTGATTGAGCCATAAGTGCCTACACTGGAAAAACTTGCCAGTACTGCCAGATTGCCAGTGCTGCAGCTGTTTAACAAGCTTTTTGTGAGTTGCTGAACCCAAATAGTAACACGGACTTCCAGGAGAAGTTTGCCCATCACTACACTTAATTTACCAGTGCAAGTTGTAATGACCAAATTGAAACTTATGACCCGCAGACATCCTAACAGATTACTGTTAACTTGAAGAAGCACTACAGCAAAATCTATCCAATAATCTTTTAGTGTAGGTGCATTAAAATACTTATCAGTTATCATGTTCCCCAGTTTCTAATGTCACACCAGTCATCTTCTGGGTCTGTCGACAAAGAAAAGGAGCAATCATGTGACTTAGAAGAGAACTATACTACATCACATACTATATATGTTTAGCAAGTACTATGAGATACAATTTTTGATGGGAGTACTTCTTTGAAGAAGCACTCTAATCTATATACCGTATATACTCGTGTATAAGCCGAGATTTTCAGCACCTTTTTTTGTGCTGAAAATGCCCCCTCGGCTTATACACGAGTCATAGGGCAGAAACCAGCGGGGGAGGGGATGCGGCGGCAGGAACCGGTGGCTGGGACATCATACTCACCCTCCCCGTGCCATCGCTGAATGTCCCTGCAATCCTGCGTTCTCCCCAGCTTCCTGCAGCTCTCCAGCGCTGAGCGGTGACGTAATACCGCTCATTAAGGTCATGTAATATGGACGCGACGCCACTCCCATGGGCGTGGCCTCCATATTCATGGCCTTAATGAGCGGTATTACGTCACCGCTCAGCGCTGGAGAGCTGCAGGAAACCGGGGAGAATGCAGGATTGCCGGCCGGGAAGTTCAGCAATGGCACTGGGAGGGTGAGTATGATGGAGGAGGATGGGGGGAGCATGGAGGAGGACAAGGAGCATGGAGCAGGACGGGGGGGAGGACGGAGAGCATGGAGCAGGATGAGGGGAGGACGGAGAGCACGGAGCAGAACGGGAGAGGACGAAGAGCACGGAGCAGGACGGGGGGGAGGACGGAGAGCACGGAGCAGAACGGGGAAGGACGGAGAGCACGGAGCAGAACGGGGTAGGACGGAGAGCACGAAGCAGAACGGGGGAGGACGGAGAGCACGGAGCAGGACGGGGGTGGGCACAGAGGAGAATGGGGGAGTGAAGAGCTGGATGGGGGAGCACGGAGCAGGACGGGGGAGGATGGAAAGCACGGAGCAGGACAGGATAATGGAGCAGGAGGAGGGGATCACAGAGGAGAATGGGGTCGCACAGAGCTGGATGGGGGAGCACAGAGCAGGACGGCAACTTATACACCCGGCTTATACGCGAGTCAATAAGTTTTCCAAGTTTTTTGTGGCAAAATTAGGGGGGTCGACTTATACACGGGTCGGCTTATACATGAGTATATACGGTATATACTTTTTGTTAATAAATGTTTGTTCATGTGCATGTAATGTAGTGTGAGTGTATTAATATATTAACCTAACGCTGCTCCACCTCTCAGGGATGTCAACTCCCTAGCAGACTGTCCAGGTCACACTGCACTCTGTGTGACTTGGAAGTGGCTTTTAGAATGTAAGCCTATAGAGCAACGATGTCAAACTCAAATACACAGAGGGAAAAAATTCAAAACTTGGACAAAGACGTAAGTCAACCTTGATAATTATTAAAAAAAAGTCTAACTGAGGACATTTTTCCTTACCATCAAATATAACGATGAACATTTTCATATGGAAAGAAACTTAAAGAGCTTGTCCAGCAAACAAAGTGCATTTTAATTAATAGATCTTATATTAAAATAAACACATAATCACAAATGGGGCATACTGGAATAATATACAGTAATATGTTATGTAAGAGCAGTAAAAGCATATGGCTCAATGGCCTAATTTAAATAAATAATAAATAATAACAAAGGATAAGAAACCTTGAATAATACAGATAATAAAGTATGATGCCAGCAAAAATGCCCCTAAACACAGTAAGATCCCCCACAGTCAATTCCTCTACAGTACCCTATTGTACCCCCCCTTAACCCTCTCGACAAAGTATGGTAACCCATAAAAATATGATGCCTTAACTGTGATAACCAAATAGCCCTCCACACTGCATAATGGGCCCCACATAGTCCTCCATACAGTAAAATGGGCCCCACACATGCAGTATAATGGGCCTTACATTGCTTTCCATACAGTATAATAGCCCCACATAGTCCTCCATACAGTATAATGGGCCCTCCATTGCCTTCCATGCAGTATAATATTCTCACATAGTCCTCCATACAGTATAATAGGCCCTGAATTGCTTTTCACAAAGAATAATAGTCTCACATAGTCTCCATACAGAATAATAGGCTCCACATTAAAAAAAGAAAAATATTTGTCCCCGCTGCTCTGGTCTTGGCACAAAGTGCTCTGACCCTCTACACTGCTCAGCACAATGGGCGCGTTATAGTGGCGTCATTGCGCCGGCTGCACTGAGACATCAGATGTAGAGAAAGAATGATAATGGTGGAGGGAGTGTCAACTGATGGTTCTCTCCTTCATCATTGCTTTCAACTGTATCGGCATTCAGTATGACAATATAGTTGAAAGTATGATGCCATGTGGGGTGCCATTCTGACGTCGGGAATTAAATATACTCACCCTGCAGGACTGATTTGGCCCACAAGTCAGAGTTTGAAATGTGTGCTATAGAGCTTCAGAACGAGGCTCTATAGACTTTCATTCTAAAAGCAACTTCTGGCTGATACGCATTAAAACGGCAGTTATTAAGGGGCCTTATTCCATCATCACCATTTTAAAACGGCAATAAGGGAATAGTCCAGCCCAATGGCTTCATTTCCCTGCAGTCTAGGACCAGGACAGTTTTGCGACTGTTTGGGATCGATTAGCCACTTAAATTATGCTGTCAATCGCGACAGCCGTACTTAACCTGTTGCAATGTGGTCACATGACTCACTTAGTAATTATCGGACCCCGCAATGAGAATCTCACATCCCGATTGTTACCATGGTACTGTGAGGTCATGTGATGACCCCAGGGTATGTTGGCTTGTGAACTCCAGCTATAAGCAGGGTCTCACGATACATTTTTGGGATTAGTGGCAGCTCTGGTTCTACTCAGTTTAAAACTTTTTCCCTTTTGGACCCTCGTGGGTTAATGTCAGTTTTTCCCTGCTGGCAATCTGGTGTTATTGCACTGCTGCTGGGTCAGCTGATGTGGGTGGTGACCACTCTCACCATCCTTTAAAAGGTCACCTGATGCATCAGCTGACTGTTGGTGATACTGGTCTTTTCTGGAAACCAGCCTAGCAGGAGCAGCTCTCTGGTGTCAGCCACGTCTGGTGTTTGGAGTCCAGTTGCTGTGTTTTCCGCTGTGCAGAGCTTAGCAGCGGTGTTCATAAGCTAAGTGTGGTGTTTTTTGCTACCTTGTCCCTTTGGTGTTTGTCACATCCTCCTGTGTTTATTATCTGCAGAGGTGAGGCTAGTGCTCCTTGCTGGCCAGTGCACTAGCCAGGGCAGTGGTAGGTGACAACAAGGGACGAGGTATCTTGACAGCGGCGGGGGGAAGGACCCACATAGGGCGTTAGGGGAGTGCAGGGACAGGCTTGGGTTTGAGCTCAGGTGGTGACCATCCTTCATTCCCTATTGTTAGGGCCCTCCTCTGACCTTTCCCATCCCATTGTGTGTAAGTTGTGCCGTCCGCTGACCAACCACCTGTTGCGTCGTGTCACACATCGTGACATTATCACCAGCCATCACATTTTCCGGTGAGCAATGGCTCAACTTCAGGCCTTTGCCCAACTATTCCAGACCCTCACTGATGAGCTTAAGGAGCTGCGGGGTAAGGTGTCGCAGCAGCTTCAGCAGTTGATGGGGATCTAGGCTTCGGCTCAGTTGCAGGCTCAACCGTAACCCAAAATATCTATTCCTGACCGGGTCTCTGGAGGGAGAGATAAGTTTTTGGTACTTAGAGAAGCCTGTAAGCTGTACTTCAGGCTTCGCCCTCGTTCATCAGGGAGTGAGAAACAGCAAGTGGGAATCATAGTTTCCCTTCTTAAGGGTGATCCCCAATCCTGGGACTTCTCCCTGCTGACCGGTTCACCATCTTTATGGTTGGTGGACAAGTTTTTTGCGGCATTGGCGCTGGTGTATGGAGATCCTGATTGCGTCTCCCTGGCTGAGTCTCGTCTCCGCAAAATCAAGCAGGGGGGCCCGCCAGCTGAGGAGTACTGCTCAGAGTTTAGGAGATGGGCCACTGACACACAGTGGAATGACCCTGCCCTTAGGAGCCATTTTTGTCAGGGTCTGTCACCTAGGCTGCAAGATACTCTGGTTCAGTATGCTGCTCCCAGGTCATTGGAGGTCGCCATGTCCCTTGCTATCTGGGTGTATAGACACCTCAGGGAGAGGCATACACCAAATCTGCCCCCTGTCGTCCTTGCTGGGGTGGAACACCTGTGCAAATGGATGAACCCATGCAGATGGAAGGAGTTGCATCTCAAACGGGGTTGCCTGTAGTTCGCTGTCGTATGGGGGCATGTTTTTACTGTGGGCAGACTGGTCATTTTATCAATGTCTGTCCAACTTGCTCCAAAGTACCATTACCATCTCAAAAGCCAAGTCCCCCTGGTTATGCGAAGGGAGGCTACCAGGGTGTGTATATTTCCTCCATTTTCTCATCTCACTGTACCTTACCTGCTGAAGTGGTGGTTGGAGGGGTAACTGAGACTGTACTGTTGCTTGTGGACAGTGGAACGGGAGTCAATTTGGTAGATTCTCACTTTGTCCAGACCCACAGCCTGAGGAGTAGGATGCTGGCGAGACCCCTAAGCGTTCAGGCCATTGACTCGGTCCCACTCAGCCAGGGGAGGGTGATCAAAGTTGTAGATGATATACACCTGCGTATCAGAACTCGTCATGAAGAGTCCCTGTCGTGCTACGTCTTGGAGGGTATGCCAACTCCCATTATTTTAGGCCTCCCTTGTTTAAAAAACACAACCCGGTCATAGATTGATTTAAAGCAAGGAGAAAAATGGAGTCAAAAATGCTAATAAAACATCGTGTTTTTATTGAATAACTGACAAAACACCAAATAATGATATCTATATATACACAACATAGAGTAAGGCATGAAAACCCACTGATTGAACAGTGGGAGTGAGCAGGAAAAATAGCAAGAATGTAGGTAGATAGCAAAAAATAGCATTACAACCGAAAAAATGGTAGCAAGACAAAAAGTGTCCCAAATCAAAAATGCAAAGTAAGAATGGACCACATGACAGCTTAGTTGGAATTATCGTGGCACAACTGATCTAAGCAGTAGTGCTTTACCTTCAGCAGTATAGCAGACGGATAGGGGCGCAGCTGGGGAATGCATATGCCAAGAGCCAAATAGCCCATGAGACTTCTCACTGGGAGAGCACAGTAATACTGGCATTGCATGCCACAGATGAGCTGCACTATCCGTCTGTCCGAGCAATACTATAATCATATAGCAGTCAAAGAAGTTAGAGGCATATTGTAACCACTGAAGCAATTACCTGTCATGACTTTGCAGATCTGAATGAGGGACACCGGATCCCCGACGCGCGTTTCGGCACTCCTTCTTCAGGGGGCGTAGTCTGGGGAATCCAAGTGTCTCCTTATATACCTGACTCGTCCGATCACGTGCTAAAAATGGGTGAAAGGCTGACACAAATGTGTGCAGCCATAATTAGAGGCCCAAACTCTAGCGCACATGCGCCCACACCGGATAGTGGGTCGCGTCACACGGGGCGGCCGGCGCCTGGCCGTTCCCAAGCAACGCAGCACACATCACGGAGGAGGAGCGAAATATCGCGAGAGTCAAAATACAAAGTGGGCAGTACTAAGACACGTGATCAACAGAGGCAGGTACACTACGCTGCATAAAAAAGCATCAATGTGGAGATATATAAACATGAATCAAATATGAGTATTGATTTACATAAACTAATACTTAGTAACCAAGAAAATACAAGAATAACAAAAAATAACAATCAAAATCTAGTAAACAATAGTGCATCAATAAAGATTTATTCGCAGAACTAAATACTTAAACTAAACTTAACCATTATGATACTGAAAAAGACCAGCAAATATTAAGCTGAATGTCGGTGCTAGAAATAATTCTCATAGACGCACCATCTTAAATTCAACACAAAGGTATACAACAAAGTCACTGTGGGATTGCAATCCTTCAGAATTGTATATAAGAAGATTGTTGATTGTAGTGAGTCCACGTTGAATACTGATACAAATGTTGTCTGGCGTGAAAAATAAGGAAGACTGAACAGGATTCACAGGCTGAAATGAATATTGTAGTCACTTGAAAAAAGACAATAACAATAAAGAAAATTAAAACCAGCAATAAAAACAGACATAAAATAAAGAAAACGCTAAGGGGTAGGACATGAGTATACTAAGGACGGAAATAGAAAAACTCAAAGATATCTCTATTTTAGAGGAACGAGGCGAAACCATGGGATTCGTTCAAACCAACTGGGGACATTGTCCCCAGGATGGTGATCCATCGACATTCTTTCTGCGCAAGTAGGCGCTTGATGTCTCCTCCTCTAATCCCACTTTGTATATGTTGAATTCCTCTGACCATGAATGATTTCGGATTACAATGGTGAAACTGTTTAAAATGTCTAGGTATTGTTGTTAACATAGATGGGTCTGAGATATCGGCCGCGGCAAGAATATTGCGTACATGTTCCCTTGTGCGTATTTTGAGTTGCCGAGAGGTCATACCTATATAAATCTTTTGACAACCACAAGTAGCATAATAGATAACCTGCGTTGTGTTGCAAGTTATATATTGTCTGATTGTGTAATTGATTTTCCCATCAGCCGATGAGAAGGTATTAGTTCGCGTTATGTTCTTACATGCAACACAATTGGCACAAGGGTAGCAGCCCTGTGGAGGGCCTCGTGAATTGAAGGGATTTCTTATTGTGGGAACATAATGACTGTGTACTAGGATATCAGCCAAATTTTGGCTGCGTCTAGCTGTCATTAATGGACGTTCAGAAAGAACAGCCGCTAATGTAGGTTCAGTTTGCAAAATATTCCAGTGACGTTGTAGAGATTCCCGCATAGCGGACCATTCCCCATTGAAAGTGGAAATAAACCTGACTACGTCAGGCTCTTGATCTTTGGTCTTCCTTTTATTTTGGGGATGTATTAAAGAGTTACGCTGGCTCTTTTTTGCTCTAAGATAGCCGTGTTTAATACTTCTATTGCTATACCCGCGCATTTCAAATCTCTCCCTAAGATCAAGGGCCTGCTCCTCAAAACGTAAGTCAGTAGAACAAACTTTACGCAGTCTTAAAAATTGTCCAGTTGGGATGGCCCTTACAGTTGTACCCGGGTGGCATGAAGTAGCATGAAGTAATGAGTTGACCGAGGTGGGCTTACGATAAATATCCGTCTGCAAATGTAGATGTTCGTCTACTATTATCTTAATATCGAGAAAGTCCACCTCGGTCTTACTATAGGTATAAGTGATTTTGATATTGAAAATGTTTTGATTTAACCCTTCCATGAAGGTATGTAATTCCTGCTCAGTGCCCTGCCAAATAATTAGTACATCGTCGATGTACCTCAGCCAGCACTGCACATGGTCAGCGGCCTGGGCGCCCTCCCCCCCGAAAATTCCCCTCTCCCAATATCCCAAAAAGAGATTCGCGAAGGAGGGCGCACAGGCCGCACCCATGGCAGTGCCAACAGACTGTAAATAAAACTTATCCTTGAAAACAAAGAAATTGTGAGTGAGTATGAAATTAAGCAAGTCCAAGATAAATTCACAGAAAGGGCCATCCCAGCTCCCATTACTCAAAAAATGGCGACAAGCATCAAGGCCATCCTGATGTCGGATACATGTGTAAAGTGATTCTATATCAGCTGTCACTAAAAGCATATCAGGTTCCAAGGTCACACCATCTATCCTGGCCAGGACGTCCATTGTATCCCTGGCATAGGAGGGCAAGACCTCCACCAGTGGTTTGAGATAGTAATCCACAAATTTACATATAGGTTCACAAAGCCCTCCCATGCCAGACACAATAGGACGCCCCGGGGGTTCAATGGCATTTTTGTGTATCTTAGGCACAAAGTAAATTGTTGGAATTTTTGGTGACTTGACCACCAAACCTTCAAAAACTTTTTTGGGGATTAAACCCTCCTCAAATGCCCGATGGAGGATCATCTCCAACTCTGCTGAGAAAGCTCTCACAGGGTTATGATCTAATCTTTGGTATGTCCTCCTATCCCTAAGCTGCCTAAACGCCTCCTTTTCATATAGTTCTTGAGGCCACACCACTATATTTCCCCCCTTGTCCGCCGGCTTTACAACGATGTCCTCAAGAGATTGTATTTCTCTCAAGGCAACACGTTGTTTGGCAGTGAGGTTATCCAGTCTCCGTCGATGGGAGATTTGTTTAAAATCCTCAGTTACCAACCTGGTGAATATATCTATTGCCGGACAAATGGACAGGGGGGAAAACGGGTTGAGCGTGGATAAGCAGACAGAGGAAACATACCTCTTGATGCCAAATCCTGTTCAGTGAGCAGCTCCTCAAGGGCCCACAAGGCCTCCTCCTCCACTTGATCAACATGTGGTTCATTCTGATTGTGTTTTGCATAAAGCTTCTTAAAGATTCAGTTTTTCGACGATGTACTAATTATTTGGCAGGGCACTGAGCAGGAATTACATACCTTCATGGAAGGGTTAAATCAAAACATTTTCAATATCAAAATCACTTATACCTATAGTAAGACCGAGGTGGACTTTCTCGATATTAAGATAATAGTAGACGAACATCTACATTTGCAGACGGATATTTATCGTAAGCCCACCTCGGTCAACTCATTACTTCATGCTACTTCATGCCACCCGGGTACAACTGTAAGGGCCATCCCAACTGGACAATTTTTAAGACTGCGTAGAGTTTGTTCTACTGACTTACGTTTTGAGGAGCAGGCCCTTGATCTTAGGGAGAGATTTGAAATGCGCGGGTATAGCAATAGAAGTATTAAACACGGCTATCTTAGAGCAAAAAAGAGCCAGCGT
The DNA here is from genome assembly GCA_033576555.1 of Oophaga sylvatica. Taxonomy (NCBI): domain Eukaryota; kingdom Metazoa; phylum Chordata; class Amphibia; order Anura; family Dendrobatidae; genus Oophaga; species Oophaga sylvatica. The sequence goes on from JARQOD010000505.1 coordinate 43,664, forward strand.
AACTCTTTAATACATCCCCAAAATAAAAGGAAGACCAAAGATCAAGAGCCTGACGTAGTCAGGTTTATTTCCACTTTCAATGGGGAATGGTCCGCTATGCGGGAATCTCTACAACGTCACTGGAATATTTTGCAAACTGAACCTACATTAGCGGCTGTTCTTTCTGAACGTCCATTAATGACAGCTAGACGCAGCCAAAATTTGGCTGATATCCTAGTACACAGTCATTATGTTCCCACAATAAGAAATCCCTTCAATTCACGAGGCCCTCCACAGGGCTGCTACCCTTGTGCCAATTGTGTTGCATGTAAGAACATAACGCGAACTAATACCTTCTCATCGGCTGATGGGAAAATCAATTACACAATCAGACAATATATAACTTGCAACACAACGCAGGTTATCTATTATGCTACTTGTGGTTGTCAAAAGATTTATATAGGTATGACCTCTCGGCAACTCAAAATACGCACAAGGGAACATGTACGCAATATTCTTGCCGCGGCCGATATCTCAGACCCATCTATGTTAACAACAATACCTAGACATTTTAAACAGTTTCACCATTGTAATCCGAAATCATTCATGGTCAGAGGAATTCAACATATACAAAGTGGGATTAGAGGAGGAGACATCAAGCGCCTACTTGCGCAGAAAGAATGTCGATGGATCACCATCCTGGGGACAATGTCCCCAGTTGGTTTGAACGAATCCCATGGTTTCGCCTCGTTCCTCTAAAATAGAGATATCTTTGAGTTTTTCTATTTCCGTCCTTAGTATACTCATGTCCTACCCCATAGCGTTTTCTTTATTTTATGTCTGTTTTTATTGCTGGTTTTAATTTTCTTTATTGTTATTGTCTTTTTTCAAGTGACTACAATATTCATTTCAGCCTGTGAATCCTGTTCAGTCTTCCTTATTTTTCACGCCAGACAACATTTGTATCAGTATTCAACGTGGACTCACTACAATCAACAATCTTCTTATATACAATTCTGAAGGATTGCAATCCCACAGTGACTTTGTTGTATACCTTTGTGTTGAATTTAAGATGGTGCGTCTATGAGAATTATTTCTAGCACCGACATTCAGCTTAATATTTGCTGGTCTTTTTCAGTATCATAATGGTTAAGTTTAGTTTAAGTATTTAGTTCTGCGAATAAATCTTTATTGATGCACTATTGTTTACTAGATTTTGATTGTTATTTTTTGTTATTCTTGTATTTTCTTGGTTACTAAATATTAGTTTATGTAAATCAATACTCATATTTGATTCATGTTTATATATCTCCACATTGATGCTTTTTTATGCAGCGTAGTGTACCTGCCTCTGTTGATCACGTGTCTTAGTACTGCCCACTTTGTATTTTGACTCTCGCGATATTTCGCTCCTCCTCCGTGATGTGTGCTGCGTTGCTTGGGAACGGCCAGGCGCCGGCCGCCCCGTGTGACGCGACCCACTATCCGGTGTGGGCGCATGTGCGCTAGAGTTTGGGCCTCTAATTATGGCTGCACACATTTGTGTCAGCCTTTCACCCATTTTTAGCACGTGATCGGACGAGTCAGGTATATAAGGAGACACTTGGATTCCCCAGACTACGCCCCCTGAAGAAGGAGTGCCGAAACGCGCGTCGGGATCCGGTGTCCCTCATTCAGATCTGCAAAGTCATGACAGGTAATTGCTTCAGTGGTTACAATATGCCTCTAACTTCTTTGACTGCTATATGATTATAGTATTGCTCGGACAGACGGATAGTGCAGCTCATCTGTGGCATGCAATGCCAGTATTACTGTGCTCTCCCAGTGAGAAGTCTCATGGGCTATTTGGCTCTTGGCATATGCATTCCCCAGCTGCGCCCCTATCCGTCTGCTATACTGCTGAAGGTAAAGCACTACTGCTTAGATCAGTTGTGCCACGATAATTCCAACTAAGCTGTCATGTGGTCCATTCTTACTTTGCATTTTTGATTTGGGACACTTTTTGTCTTGCTACCATTTTTTCGGTTGTAATGCTATTTTTTGCTATCTACCTACATTCTTGCTATTTTTCCTGCTCACTCCCACTGTTCAATCAGTGGGTTTTCATGCCTTACTCTATGTTGTGTATATATAGATATCATTATTTGGTGTTTTGTCAGTTATTCAATAAAAACACGATGTTTTATTAGCATTTTTGACTCCATTTTTCTCCTTGCTTTAAATTGATATTATGAGTCGTAGCTGCATTTCAGTTTAAATGAGGTAGACTTCTACCAACATTATTATTTCATATATTATGAATTGGAAGTATTTTTCCGGTCATAGATTGGCAGTCCATGGAAGTAGTCATCTGGGACCAGTCGTGTAAGGACTGTTGCCCGGTAGCTATGATCTCTGCCGTCTTTCTGCAACCTACCCCTTTTTCTCCAGTGGGCGCAGCAGAGGTGCAGCCCGGGAGTAGGGGCAAGACTCAACCCTCACCACAAGTTAACCCTGAGTGTTGAGGTCCTCTTAGGAGGATGGATGAGGGGAGGGTGGTGGTTCCCTCTGTGCATAGTGGGGGTATGAGTGTGGTGACACAGAGGGACGCTTCTGTTGTCGGTTCCTGTAAGCGTTTACCATCTTATGGCAAACGTATGCGTGGAAATAAACGTTCAGGTCCAGACCTGTGTGTGAACGAGTACGTATTGGTGTCCACCAAAAACATCAGGTGGAAGTTTGCTGCTGGGACCAGGAGTTCTAGGGTGATCGGGTGTCAGCCATTCTCAGCCCGGGGACTTTCCAGCTGGAGTTACCCCTAGTAATGCACGTACACAACTTATTCCACAGGTCGGCGCTCTGGAGATTTGTGGCACCTCCGGAGCCTACGTTGTTGTTACCTCCATCGGGCTACGTTTGCCGTAAACCTGAGGGTCTGGTAACTGCAGAGGTGAACTCTGGTGGATCGAGGCGTCCTCACCATAAGTCGTTTTCTGGTGAGGTCCGGTGTTGAGGGTCCAGAAGCCCCTCATTGAAAGGGGGGTACTGTCACGATCCATTTTTGGGATTGGGATTTGTGATAGCTCTGGTTCTACTCAGTTTTAAACTGCTGCTGGGTAAGCTGATGTGGGTGGTGACCACTCTCACCATTATTTAAAAGGTCACCTGATGCATCAGTTGACTGTTGGTGATATAGGTCCTTTCTGGAAACCAGCCTAGCAGGAGCAGCTCTCTGGTGTCAGCTACATCTGGTGTTTGGAGTCCAGTTGCTGTGTTTTCTGCTGTGTGGAGCCTAGCAGTGCTGTTCATAAGCTAAGTGTGGTGTTTTTTACTACCTTGTCCCTTTGGTGTTTGTCAATTCCCCTGATTTTATTATATGCAGAGGTGAGGCTAGTGCTCCTTGCGGGCCAGTGCACTAGCCAGGGCAGTGGTAGTTGACAACTAGGGACGAGGCAGGACCCGCATAGGGCATTAGGGGAGTGCAGGGACAGGCTTGGGTTTGAGCTCAGGTGATGACCATCCCTCATTCCCTATTGTTAGGGCCCTCCTCTCGCCTTTCCCATCCCGTTGTGTGTGAGTTGTGCCATCTTGACACAGGGTCTCACAGACTGAGTCAGTGAGACACTGAAAGTCTTATAATAATAATAATCTTTACTTTTATATAGCGCTAACATATCATATATAGCACACATTATCGTCGCTGTCCCCGAAGGAGCTCACAATCTAGATTCCCTATCTGTATGTTTTTGGAATGTGGGAGGAAACCGGAGTACCCGGAGGAAACCCACGCAAACACGGGGAGAACATACAAACTCCTTGCAGATGTTGTCCTTGGTGGGATTCGAACCTAGGACTCCAGCGCTGCAAGACTGTAGTGCTATCCACTGAGCCACCGTGCTGCCCCCATGTATTGTAGTACACAAGTACTGCAGTGTATGAGAGCAGGGATCAAACTGAAAATTATACATTTCCTAGAGTAAAACAATGTAAAAAAAAGGAAAGTAAAATATGTAAAAAAGTTAAAAAAACGCAAGAAAAGCACACAAAAATAATGATATAGGAAAGATGTGTATCTTCGTACCGTGTTAGCCAGTAGATAGAAAAATATTTAGACTTGAGAGTCCTCAGTGGTTGATACCTTTTAATGGCTAACTGAAAAGATGGTAACAAATTGCAAGCTTTCGAGACTACTCAGGTCTCTTCATCAGGCAAAGACTAAAACAAAAACTGAAGAATCACATATTTATATATACAACAGGACACAGGAATAGTGCAATAGGTAAGACAAGTGACGTGAAGCAGAACTGTCATTATGGCAGAGGGATGAACATAAATATTGGAACAGTTCATAGATAAGGAGAGTGTCATGTATAGTGTACAGTTCCTATAGCGTCTTGTGCTTGGGTGCGAGGAAAACACATGAGACATAGGTTGATATGAAATGACTTGTATTACTTCATACAAGCATGCAGAAAAGGTCACACAGTTTGCAGGAACAGAGACAGGAGAACACAGCAGGCCAGAGTAACTTCAAGCTCTACAATAACTCTCCAAGCAGGTTCAGGATCTCTTCTCTGTACCGTAATTCCTCTGCAAACATGGATTCACCAGACAGCAGGTTTCCAAAGTCCAAAAGTGTTCCAAAGTTCCTCAGTAGGAAATAGCTGGAGTCCAAAATCCTAGGTTTCCAGGAGTCAGGTCACAGGCTGACTGAGGCTTGATTCAGGAGCACTGATTGTTCAGCTGAGGCTGCTTAAGAAGCAAGAGGGAGAGAATCAGGGCGGGAACATGAAAACTGGAAACTCCATATTAACTGAGGGCAAGAGCTGCAGAAAGACAGAAAGCAAAATGGCCGACGGAAAACTGAGTTTCAAGGAACATGTCAAAAGAGACAAAGAACCTTACATTACTCCCCCCTTAAGGACAACCTCCGGTTGACCTCAAACCAGGCTTGTCAGGGTACCTCTGATGAAACTGGCGGAGCAGGCGAGGAGCATTTACATTATTGACTGGTTCCCATGAGTTGTCCTCCACTGGGTAGCCCTGCCATTTAATCAAATATTGCAACTGATTTCTGTACAACCTGGAATCTAGAATCCTTTCCACCATAAATTCTTCCTGACCATCGACCAGCACTGGGTCAGGGCAAGGAGAAGAGCGTCTAGGAAACGTATTGGGTGTTGCAGCCTTTAGTAGGGATACATGAAAGACAGGGTGGATTCTCATAGTTCTGGGCAGTTGAAGACGACAAGCAACAGCACTTATAATCTTACTGATCTTATAAGGTCCAATGTACTTATGTCCCAATTTAGACGATGGAATCTTTATTTTAAGATTTCTGGTTGACAGCCAGACCAAATCTCCTACCTTGAAAGCTGGTGCAGGTTTACGAAATTTATCTGCTGCTTTCTTGTACCTTTCCTGAGCCAATTCTAGATTTTCCTTTAGAAGATCCATATTCTTTTGTAAAGAAGTGATTCTTTCAGCCACTGCCGGCAAGGGCGTATCTATGGGAAATCGAGGAAGAATGTTAGGATGATAACCTAGATTGGAGTAAAAGGAGACTGCTTAGTGGAGGCGCTCTGAGAGTTATTATAAGAGAACTCAGCCAGTGGAAGTAGATCCACCCAATCATCTTGTAGGTGGCAGATAAAGCAGCGGAGATACTGCTCCAGGGTCTGATTGGTTCGTTCTGTCTGTCCATTAGTCTGGGGATGAAAAGCAGAAGAAAGGTTTACTTTAACGTCCAATGCGGCACAGAAATTTTGCCAAAACCTTGAAGTGAATTGCACCCCTCGATCCGAAATGACCTCATCCGGTACTCCATGTAAGCGAAACACATTCTTAATCATCAAGTCTGATGTCTGTTTTGCAGTGGGTAAGCCGACACAAGGGATAAAATGAGCTGCCTTTGTTAGACGATCAACCACCACTAGAATGGTGTTCTTCCCTTGAGAGGTTGGTAACTCCACAATGAAGTCCATTGAAATGGATCCCCACGGGCGGGACGGGGTGGGAAGAGGTTGTAACAGACCAGTTGGTGAGGAGCGAGGTGTTTTGCATCTTGCACAGACTTCACATGAAGTGACATAGTTTAAAACATCTTTCCTGTAAGTGGGCCACCAAAAGAAACGAGAAAGAAATTCTTGTGTCTTTAGAATTCCCCTATGCCCGGCTATCTTGGAATCGTGGATGAGTTGCAATACTCTCAATCTGACTGTTTCAGGTATATACAGACGTTGTCCCTGAATCCACACACCATTCTTAAAGACAAGACTTACGTCCCTTGGGGGTTGAGCCAACAAAGAATCCGCATGGTATGCTTCCTTGATGTCCTTAAGTAGGTCTTGATTATGAATCACTCCAGGAATCTAGAGTCAGGAAGAATAGTCTTAGGAGGAGTAAGTGGACGTGTCTCTGCTGAATGAATCCTAGAGAGTGCATCAGCCTTTCCATTGCGCGATCCTGGTCTATAAGAAATTACAAAATTAAATTGGTTTAGGAAAAGATTCCAGCGAGCCTGGCGAGGAGTCAGGCACTTAGCCGACCTGATAAATTCAAGGTTACGATGGTCTGTCAGGACGACTATTTGCTGTGCAGCTCCCTGAAGAAGGTGTCTCCATTCCTTGAAGGCGGCAATAATGGCCAACAATTCTCTATTGCCCACATCGTAGTTCCTCTCAGCCGAAGACAACTGCTGGGAAAAGAAGGCACAGGGATGCAAGACATTCTTCTCACCTGTTCTCTGAGAGAGTATAGCTCCAACGGCACAGTCTGAAGCATCCACCTCTATTATGAAGGCAAGCTCGGGGTTGGGATGTACTAAGATAGGTGCGGTGGTAAATTTATCCTTTAAACAGGAAAATGCTTCCTGAGCTTGCGGGGTCCAGGAGAACCTAGACTGTTTCCGGGTAAGTTGGGTGATAGGTGACACTACCTCAGAGAAATTCCTAATGAAACGTCTATAGAAGTTGGCAAACCCGATGAAGCGCTGCAACTCCTTCACATTTCTAGGAATTGGCCAATCCTTGATGGCTTGGGTCTTGCTTCCATCCATACTAATCCCTTGCGTAGATAGTACATACCCCAGAAATTGAATTTCGGTCCTATGGAATTCACACTTTTCAAGTTTGATGTAGAGATGGTTTTGTCTTAGGCGTTCTAAGACCATTCTCACATGTCCATGATGTTCCTCTGTGGAGTTAGAAAAAATTAGAATATCATCCAGATAAATCACCACAAATGTATCTAGGAGATCCCTAAAGATGTCATTCACCAAGTGTTGGAAAGTGGCTGGGGCGGTACTCAGACCAAAAGGCATAACTAGATATTCGAAGTGTCCATAGCGTGACCTGAATGCAGTCTTCCATTCATCCCCAGGTCTAATACGGACCAAGTTATAGGCCCCACGGAGATCCAGTTTAGAGAAAATTTTGGCGTGCCGCACTCTCTCCAACAACTCAGGGATTAAAGGCAATGGATAACGGTTTCTAATAGTAACCTTATTGAGTTCCCTATAGTCTATGCAGGGTCTCAGAGATCCATCTTTCTTCTTCACAAAGAAGATGGGTGCACCTGCGGGAGATGAAGAGGGGCGTATGAAGCCTTTGGCTAGATTTTCATCTATGTAGTCCTTCAAAGCTTTTAGCTCGGGCCCCGCTAGGGGGTAGATCTTACCAAAAGGTATCTCGGCTCCAGGCAATAATTCGATTGGACAATCATATGGACGGTGAGGAGGAAGCTGATCAGCGTTCTTCTTGTCACATAAATCCACATAGTCCTGGTATACAGCTGGTAGTTCAGGGACTGACATGGTTCCTTTAGGAACAGAGCAAGCTGAAACTCCTTGACTCATCTGTTTCTCCGGAAAGTGTAATTCCTTGGTCTCCCAGTTAATCGTAGGATTCTGCGCCTGCAGCCATGGTAGCCTAGAATAATGGGAAAGTGGGGAGAAGAGATAAGCATTAAAGACATTTTCTCCTGATGAGCTTTACCCATAAGGACCCTCAAAGGCTCTGTTTCCTGATCCACTGGTCCAGAGGTCAGCAGGGAGCCATCCACAGTCTCCATCTGTACTGGAGTAGCCTTCTTCACTGAGCGTATCCCCTGTTTCAGAGCAAAGGAGATATCCATAAAATTTCCACTTGCTCCTGAGTCGATCATAGCAGAGCTAGACACCCAGACTGAGTCCACCCAGAGTTTGATGGAAAGGAAGCAATGAGAATTATTTCTTTTACAACTCAGCTGGGACACCGCTGAGGAAACTTGAAAAATTGCAGCGTTTATACCGTCATTGTCCCCAGAACTAACAGAGTTTAAGTCCGAAAAATCAAGATCTCTTGCAGCAGATCTCTCTTGAGTATGAGGCTCGGACATGACAGAGCTCCTCTCGCAACATTCACAGTGAATGACTGCTGCAGTAGTCTTACGAGAACGGCTGGGGCAGTTTATAATGAAGTGCCCTGACTTACCACAGTAAAAACATAGATTTTCCTTTATACGATGTTCTTTGCGTGCATCACTAACCCGTCTTTGTAAAGAGTCCACCTGCATGGGTTCAGGTTCTGGTTCCCTTGTGATCCTACTCAAAGGTTCCTTAGCTGAGGAGGGAGGTAGGAAAAGGTTAGTGCGATTATTTTCGAACCATCTCTCTTGTCTGCGTTCAGTCAGACGAGCATCAATACGGATACAATAGTTAATAAAGTCACCTAACGCAGTGGGAGGGTCGGCACGAGCAAGTTCATCCTTAATCAGTGGAGACAACCCTTTCCGAAAAATAGATTTTTTGGCGGAAGTGTCCCAAGTGGTATCAAGAGCCCATCTCCTGAAATCCAAGGCATATTCGGCTACTGAACGCTTACCTTGGCGCAAAGTTAACATGGCTGCTTCAGCTGTTGCACCTCGATTGGGGTCATCAAACACCTGCCCCATGGCTGAAATAAAAGCATCAAGGTGATTCAAACAATCATCCTCAGTCTCAATCAGAGGGTTTGCCCACATCAAAGCCTTATTGGTAAGCAACATGATTATAGTAAGCACTTTGGATCGTTCAGTGGGAAATTGTAAAGCATGTGCAGAGAAAAATAGATTGCATTGGTTAATAAATCCCCTGAATTTCTCACGTTCACCGCCAAAACGAAAAGGAGGTAACTTGGGGATCCCAGAACTCGGGGTTATGGCAGGAGCCTGGACTCGTTCCTCTAGAGCCTCAATCCTGGCTCGTAATTCCTGAGTAGTTTGTCCAAACACTTGCAAATTATGATTAGTGAGGTCCTGTAGGCTTGCAAAACGGGTCTTTATAGTCTGTATATCTGCAAGGATTGTATCAGTCACTCCGCAAAGCTCCTTTATGCGGGCCTCCATCTTCCAGATCTTTTAAGGCAGAAGTGCTGGAAGGAGAAGAGGAAAGGAAAAAAAAAAAAACAATAGTGTTTACCTGTGGTAACACTCCAGAGTAACATTTAAGGGAATGCGCTCACCTGGAATGCTTGTGAGAAGTCACAACCACTGTCATCACAGAAGGTATTAAACGGACATCTGATATCCACAGTCACAGCAGACACGGCTTTCCCAGACCCAGCAGACACTAAACATTGGCTCCTGAATCTTCTCATGTATAGTGTACAGTCATGGCCAAAAGTTTTGAGAATGACACAAATATTATATTTTCACATGATCTGCTGCCCTCTGGTTTTTATGTGTGTTTGACAGATGTTTTTTATCACAGACAGAAATATAATAATTGCAAACATATGAGTAACAAAAGCTAATATTGACAGTTAGAATGAGTTAATTCAGCAAGTCAATATTTGCAGTGTTGACCCTTCTTCTTCAGGACCTCTGCAATTCTCCCTGGCATGCTCTCAATCAACTTCTGGACCAAATCCTGACTGATAGCAGTCCATTCTTGCACAATCAATGCTTTCATTTTGTCAGAATTTTTAGGTTTTTGTTTGTCCACCCATCTCTTGATGATTGACCACAAGTTCTCAATGGGATTAAAATCTGGGGAGTTTCCAGGCCATGGACCCAAAATCTCTATGTTTTGTTCTCTGAGCCATTTAGTTATCACCTTTGCTTTATGGCAAGGTGTTCCATCATGCTGGAAAAGGCATTGTTGATCGCCAAACTGCTCTTGGAGGGTTGGGAGAAGTTGCTCTTGGAGGACATTCTGGTACCATTCTTTATTCATGGCTGTGTTTTTAGGCAAGACTGTGAGAGAGCCGATTCCCTTGGCTGAGAAGCAACCCCTCACATGAATGGTTTCAGGATGCTTAACAGTTGGCATGAGACAAGACTGGTGGTAGCGCTCACCTTGTCTTCTCCGAATGAGGCGTTTTCCTGATGTCCTAAACAATCAAAAAGGGGATTCATCAGAGAAAATAACTTTACCCCAGTCCTCAGCAGTCCACTGCCTGTACCTTTTGCAGAATATCAGTCTGTCCATGATGTTTTTTCTGGAGAGAAGTGGCTTCTTTGCTGCCCTCTTTGAGACCAGGCCTTGCTCCAAGAGTCTCCGCCTCACAGTGCGTGCAGATGCACTCACACCTGCCTGCTGCCATTCCTGAGCAAGCTCTGCACTGCTGGTAGCCCGATCCCGCAGCTGAAACACTTTTAAGAGACGGTCCTGGCGCTTGCTGGTCTTTCTTGGGCTCCCTGAAGCCTTTTTGGCAACAATGGAACCTCTCTCCTTGAAGTTCTTGATGATGCGATAGATTGTTGACTGAGGTGCAATCTTTCTAGCTGCGATACTCTTCCCTGTTAGGCCATTTTTGTGCATTGCAATGATGACTGCACGTGTTTCTTTAGAGATAACCATGGTTAACAGAAGAGAAACAATGATGCCAAGCACCAGCCTCCTTTTAAAGTGTCCAGTGGTGTCATTCTTACTTAATCATGACAGATTGATCTCCAGCCATGTCCTCATCAACATCCACACCTGTGTTAATGGAGCAATCACTGAAAAGAGGTTAGCTGGTCCTTTTAAGGCAGGGCTGCAATGATGTTGAAATGTGTTTTGGGGGATAAAGTTCATTTTCTAGCCAAATATTGACTTTGCAAGTAATTGCTGTTAAGCTGATCACTCTTTATAACATTCTGGAGTATATGCAAATTGCTATTAGAAAAAGTGAAGCAGTAGACTTTGTAAAAATTAATATTTGTGTCATTCTCAAAACTTTTGGCCATGACTGTACAGTTACTATAGCGTCTTGTGCTTGGGTGCGAGGAAAACACATGAGACATAGGTTGATATGAAATGACTTGTATTACTTCATACAAGCATGCAGAAAAGGTCACACAGTTTGCAGGAACAGAGGCAGGAGAACACAGCAGGCCAGAGTAACTTCAAGCTCTACAATAACTCTCCAAGCAGGTTCAGGATCTCTTCTCTGTACCGTAATTCCTCTGCAAACATGGATTCACCAGACAGCAGGTTTCCAAAGTCCAAAAGAGTTCCAAAGTTCCTCAGTAGGAAATAGCTGGAGTCCAAAATCCTAGGTTTCCAGGAGTCAGGTCACAGGCTGACTGAGGCTTGATTCAGGAGCACTGATTGTTCAGCTGAGGCTGCTTAAGAAGCAAGAGGGAGAGAATCAGGGCGGGAACATGAAAACTGGAAACTCCATATTAACTGAGGGCAAGAGCTGCAGAAAGACAGAAAGCAAAATGGCCGACGGAAAACTGAGTTTCAAGGAACATGTCAAAAGAGACAAAGAACCTTACAGAGAGAAAGTTTTATTACCCTCTGATTGGGGTCTGGTGTTGTGTTTTGATGCCCCTAGAAGGTCAGAGACGCAGATTACTTAATTGATATAGAATGACATGAATCCGTGTGATATATTCATTCCAGCACTAAGAGTGTCAAAGGTCATCATAAGTTTGTATTCCCAAACCTTTCTATCTTTCTCAGATTTGAAGTTAGATTTTAATACCAGTAATTCCATATCCATCATGCTATGACCGGGCATACAAAAGTGTTTTGCCACAGGTAAATCCATTCTTTTTTCTCTTATTGTGTGGCGATGAGAATTCATCCTTGTTCTCAGTTTTTGCCCGGTCTCCCCCACATACAGACCCCCAGTTGGACATTTAGTACATATAGTTAGGTACACCACATTAGATGTGATGCAGCTGAAAGTACCTGGGATCTTGTAGTCCTGATGGGAGTTGGGGATCTTTATCTTGTCCGTGGTCATTATAGATGCACAGGTTTTACACTTCTTCTTGTTGCAAGGAAAGGTTCCTGCAGTTGTTGGGGAGGACAGGGAGCTTCTGACAATGATGCTTCTTAGATTTGGGGGCTGCCTAAAACATAGTAGTGGGGGGTCTGGAAATATGGATTGTAATCGGGCATTTTTTTGTAGTAAGGGTTGTAGTTTCTGTGCAGCTCCCCTTAGCATCTCCAGATTTGGATTGTAGGTGACCACTAGAGGCACCCGGTTATTTTCTTCTTTAGTTTTGTAATGTAGCAGGTGATTCCTTGATATTCTGGTGGCTCTTGTAATTTGGTTTTCAATTGTTCTTGGATGGTAGCCCTGGTTCAAAAAAGTCTTTCTGAGGCGACCAAGGTGTTCATCTCTATCCATGGGGTTGGAACATATACGTTTGTATCTGATGGCTTGGCTGTAGACGATAGAGTTTTTTATGTGTTTTGGATGGAAACTGTCCCATTTAAGGTATGTTGGACGGTCGATTGGCTTCTGATACAGGGATGTCTCTATTTCATTGTTCTTTAGCTTAATGGTGGTGTCTAAAAAGTTAATTTCAGTGCTGGAGTAGTTGAGTGTGAAGTTGATGGTTGGATGAAATTGGTTGAACTGTTCATGGAACGTCTTTAGCTGTTGTTCAGACTCCGTCCAGATGATTAAAATGTCATCAATGTAGCGGTAGTAGGCCCGAGGCCTGATGGGACATGAGGACAAAAAGTCGCTTTCAAGCTTGGCCATGAAAAGATTTGCATACTGTGGAGCCATTTTACTTCCCATAGCTGTGCCAGTCTCCTGAAGATAGATCTTGTTGTCAAATTCAAAGTAATTGTGGGTGAGGATGAATTTTGTGAGTTTCACCACAGAATCAGCATCATTCCCGGTGTTTCCCATGAAGACTTTGCAGGCATTTAATCCATCCTGGTGTGGGATATTAGAGTACAAAGATTCAACGTCCATGGTGGCCAGGAGGGTTCCTTCTGGTAGGGGACCTATTGCTGCTAGTTTATTCAGTAGGTCAGTTGTGTCCTGAATGTAGCTGGGTGTATCCTTTACCAGGGGTTTAAGAATGCCCTCTACCCATCCAGATACCTGCTCAGTAAGGGTATCCACACATGAAATAATCGGCCTCCCTGGATTCCCAGCTTTGTGGATTTTGGGAAGCATGTAAACTGTCCTTGTTCTTGGAATTTCTGGTATCAGGTCATCAGCTCTTATGGATTTGTCAGACAGACAAGATACCAACTTGCTTAGTTCCTTGTAATAGTCCTGTGTAGGGTCCAACTCCAGTTTTCTGTAGCAGCGTGTGTCCGTAAGTTGTCTGTTTGCTTCCTTAATATAGTCTGATGTGTTCATCATGACTATTGCACCTCCCTTGTCAGCAGGTTTAATGATGATTTCTTTGTTGGTTTTCAGAGACTGTATGGCCTTTCTCTCCTGGGCACTGATGTTGGATGCTTGTCTCTTGTTGGTGGCTATGATGGTGGATTTTATCAAATGTCTGAATGAGTCTATATATTTATCCAAATGAGGGTTACGTCCAGGTGGAGGTGTCCAGTCTGACCTCTTCTTGGTTGTTGGGATCCCTTTTCCTTCAGTCCGAGTGTTTTCTGGATCTTCTGTATCATTGAAGTATTCCCTCAGGCGCAGTCTCCTGAAAAAATGTTCCATATCACTGCAGAGTTCGGTTTTATCCAGGGCCTTAGTAGGACAAAATGAGAGTCCTCTAGAAAGCACGGCAAGCTCCACTTTGTTGGGTTTGTAATCTGAGAGATTGATGACACAGTTAGATGCTTTTGTGTCTGGAATGGAGTGGTTGTCAGAGTTGTCAGGTTTTGTTTTGTATCTATTTGTATAGAGTCCGCAATTGAGGCGCAGTCTGTGTAGTTTCTTTTCCTTGTTATGAATCAGAAAGGTCCGTAGTTTGTTATAGTATTGTTGTAATTTTTGCTCTGTGCTTTCTGTAAATGTTTTCCTCAGAGTTTCAAATTGCCCTTGGACTTTACTCCTTATGCTGTAGCAGACATGCAAAAGATGGTTCCTTAGTCTTTCAGAAGTCCTGTGACAAAGGTTTTGTGCATAAAGGGTATTGTAGGTGTGAAGAATTGGGTTTGTAATCCAGAGTCCTTTGGGAATTAGATTCTCCTTTTTGCATTTAGATAAGAAAAAAATGTCGCTGTCCATTTGTGCGCGTTTCTTCAGAAGTGGTTTTAGTTCCATAAAGATGCGGTACATTCTGGTATCCTCCATTTTGATATAGGAAAGATGTGTATCTTCGTACCGTGTTAGCCAGTAGATAGAAAAATATTTAGACTTGAGAGTCCTCAGTGGTTGATACCTTTTAATGGCTAACTGAAAAGATGGTAACAAATTGCAAGCTTTCGAGACTACTCAGGTCTCTTCATCAGGCAAAGACTAAAACAAAAACTGAAGAATCACATATTTACATATACAACAGGACACAGGAATAGTGCAATAGGTAAGACAAGTGACGTGAAGCAGAACTGTCATTATGGCAGAGGGATGAACATAAATATTGGAACAGTTTATAGATAAGGAGAGAAAGTTTTATTACCCTCTGATTGGGGTCTGGTGTTGTGTTTTGATGCCCCTAGAAGGTCAGAGACGCAGATTACTTAATTGATACAGAATGACATGAATCCGTGTGATATATTCATTCCAGCACTAAGAGTGTCAAAAGTCATCATAAGTTTGTATTCCCAAACCTTTCTTTCTCAGATTTGAAGTTAGATTTTAATATCAGTAATTCCATATCCATCATGCTATGACCGGGCATACAAAAGTGTTTTGCCACAGGTAAATCCATTCTTTTTTCTCTTATTGTGTGGCGATGAGAATTCATCCTTGTTCTCAGTTTTTGCCCGGTCTCCCCCACATACAGACCCCCAGTTGGACATTTAGTACATATAATTAGGTACACCACATTAGATGTGATGCAGCTGAAAGTACCTGGGATCTTGTAGTCCTGATGGGAGTTGGGGATCTTTATCTTGTCCGTGGTCATTATAGATGCACAGGTTTTACACTTCTTCTGGTTGCAAGGAAAGGTTCCTGCAGTTGTTGGGGAGGACAGGGAGCTTCTAACAATGATGCTTCTTAGATTTGGGGGCTGCCTAAAACATAGTAGTGGGGGGTCTGGAAATATGGATTGTAATCGGGCATTTTTTTGTAGTAAGGGTTGTAGTTTCTGTGCAGCTCCCCTTAGCATCTCCAGATTTGGATTGTAGGTGATCACTAGAGGCACCCGGTTATTTTCTTCTTTAGTTTTGTAATGTAGCAGGTGATTCCTTGATATTCTGGTGGCTCTTGTAATTTGGTTTTCAATTGTTCTTGGATGGTAGCCCTGGTTCAAAAAAGTCTTTCTGAGGCGACCAAGGTGTTCATCTCTATCCATGGGGTTGGAACATATACGGTTGTATCTGATGGCTTGGCTGTAGACGATAGAGTTTTTTATGTGTTTTGGATGGAAACTGTCCCATTTAAGGTATGTTGGACGGTCGATTGGCTTCTGATACAGGGATGTCTCTATTTCATTGTTCTTTAGCTTAATGGTGGTGTCTAAAAAGTTAATTTCAGTGCTGGAGTAGTTGAGTGTGAAGTTGATGGTTGGATGAAATTGGTTGAACTGTTCATGGAACATCTTTAGCTGTTGTTCAGACTCCGTCCAGATGATTAAAATGTCATCAATGTAGCGGTAGTAGGCCCGAGGCCTGATGGGACATGAGGACAAAAAGTCGCTTTCAAGCTTGGCCATGAAAAGATTTGCATACTGTGGAGCCATTTTACTTCCCATAGCTGTGCCAGTCTCCTGAAGATAGATCTTGTTGTCAAATTCAAAGTAATTGTGGGTGAGGATGAATTTTGTGAGTTTCACCACAGAATCAGCATCATTCCCGGTGTTTCCCATGAAGACTTTGCAGGCATTTAATCCATCCTGGTGTGGGATATTAGAGTACAAAGATTCCACGTCCATGGTGGCCAGGATGGTTCCTTCTGGTAGGGGACCTATTGCTGCTAGTTTATTCAGTAGGTCAGTTGTGTCCTGAATGTAGCTGGGTGTATCCTTTACCAGGGGTTTAAGAATGCCCTCTACCGATCCAGATACCTGCTCAGTAAGGGTATCCACACATGAAATAATCGGCCTCCCTGGATTCCCAGCTTTGTGGATTTTGGGAAGCATGTAAAATGTCCCTGTTCTTGGAATTTCTGGTATCAGGTCATCAGCTCTTATGGATTTGTCAGACAGACAAGATACCAACTTGCTTAGTTCCTTGTAATAGTCCTGTGTAGGGTCCAACTCCAGTTTTCTGTAGTAGCGTGTGTCCGTAAGTTGTCTGTTTGCTTCCTTAATATAGTCTGATGTGTTCATCATGACTATTGCACCTCCCTTGTCAGCAGGTTTAATGATGATTTCTTTGTTGGTTTTCAGAGACTGTATGGCCTTTCTCTCCTGGGCACTGATGTTGGATGCTTGTCTCTTGTTGGTGGCTATGATGGTGGATTTTATCAAATGTCTGAATGAGTCTATATATTTATCCAAATGAGGGTTACGTCCAGGTGGAGGTGTCCAGTCTGACCTCTTCTTGGTTGTTGGGATCCCTTTCCTTCAGTCCGAGTGTTTTCTGGATCTTCTGTATCATTGAAGTATTCCCTCAGGTGCAGTCTCCTGAAAAAATGTTCCATATCACTGCAGAGTTCGGTTTTATCCAGGGCCTTAGTAGGACAAAATGAGAGTCCTCTAGAAAGCACGGCAAGCTCCACTTTGTTGGGTTTGTAATCTGAGAGATTGATGACACAGTTAGATGCTTTTGTGTCTGGAATGGAGTGGTTGTCAGAGTTGTCAGGTTTTGTTTTGTATCTATTTGTATAGAGTCCGCAATTGAGGCGCAGTCTGTATAGTTTCTTTTCCTTGTTATGAATCAGAAAGGTCCGTAGTTTGTTATAGTATTGTTGTAATTTTTGCTCTGTGCTTTCTGTAAATATTTTCCTCAGAGTTTCAAATTGCCCTTGGACTTTACTCCTTATGCTGTAGCAGACATGCAAAAGATGGTTCCTTAGTCTTTCAGAAGTCCTGTGACAAAGGTTTTGTGCATAAAGGGTATTGTAGGTGTGAAGAATTGGGTTTGTAATCCAGAGTCCTTTGGGAATTAGATTCTCCTTTTTGCATTTAGATAAGAAAAAAATGTCGCTGTCCATTTGTGCGCGTTTCTTCAGAAGTGGTTTTAGTTCCATAAAGATGCGGTACATTCTGGTATCCTCCATTTTGATATAGGAAAGATGTGTATCTTCGTACCGTGTTAGCCAGTAGATAGAAAAATATTTAGACTTGAGAGTCCTCAGTGGTTGATACCTTTTAATGGCTAACTGAAAAGATGGTAACAAATTGCAAGCTTTCGAGACTACTCAGGTCTCTTCATCAGGCAAAGACTAAAACAAAAACTGAAGAATCACATATTTATATATACAACAGGACACAGGAATAGTGCAATAGGTAAGACAAGTGACGTGAAGCAGAACTGTCATTATGGCAGAGGGATGAACATAAATATTGGAACAGTTCATAGATGAGGAGAGAAAGTTTTATTACCCTCTGATTGGGGTCTGGTGTTGTGTTTTGATGCCCCTAGAAGGTCAGAGACGCAGATTACTTAATTGATACAGAATGACATGAATCCGTGTGATATATTCATTCCAGCACTAAGAGTGTCAAAAGTCATCATAAGTTTGTATTCCCAAACCTTTCTTTCTCAGATTTGAAGTTAGATTTTAATATCAGTAATTCAATATCCATCATGCTATGACCGGGCATACAAAAGTGTTTTGCCACAGGTAAATCCATTCTTTTTTCTCTTATTGTGTGGCGATGAGAATTCATCCTTGTTCTCAGTTTTTGCCCGGTCTCCCCCACATACAGACCCCCAGTTGGACATTTAGTACATATAATTAGGTACACCACATTAGATGTGATGCAGCTGAAAGTACCTGGGATCTTGCAGTCCTGATGGGAGTTGGGGATCTTTATCTTGTCCGTGGTCATTATAGATGCACAGGTTTTACACTTCTTCTGGTTGCAAGGAAAGGTTCGTGCAGCTGTTGGGGAGGACAGGGAGCTTCTGACAATGATGCTTCTTAGATTTGGGGGCTGCCTAAAACATAGTAGTGGGGGTCTGGAAATATGGATTGTAATCGGGCATCTTTTTGTAGTAAGGGTTGTAGTTTCCGTGCAGCTCCCCTTAGCATCTCCAGATTTGGATTGTAGGTGACCACTAGAGGCACCCGGTTATTTTCTTCTTTAGTTTTGTAATGTAGCAGGTGATTCCTTGATATTCTGGTGGCTCTTGTAATTTGGTTTTCAATTGTTCTTGGATGGTAGCCCTGGTTCAAAAAAGTCTTTCTGAGGCGACCAAGGTGTTCATCTCTATCCATGGGGTTGGAACATATACGGTTGTATCTGATGGCTTGGCTGTAGACGATAGAGTTTTTTATGTGTTTTGGATGGAAACTGTCCCATTTAAGGTATGTTGGACGGTCGATTGGCTTCTGATACAGGGATGTCTCTATTTCATTGTTCTTTAGCTTAATGGTGGTGTCTAAAAAGTTAATTTCAGTGCTGGAGTAGTTGAGTGTGAAGTTGATGGTTGGATGAAATTGGTTGAACTGTTCATGGAACGTCTTTAGCTGTTGTTCAGACTCCGTCCAGATGATTAAAATGTCATCAATGTAGCGGTAGTAGGCCCGAGGCCTGATGGGACATGAGGACAAAAAGTCGCTTTCAAGCTTGGCCATGAAAAGATTTGCATACTGTGGAACCATTTTACTTCCCATAGCTGTGCCAGTCTCCTGAAGATAGATCTTGTTGTCAAATTCAAAGTAATTGTGGGTGAGGATGAATTTTGTGAGTTTCACCACAGAATCAGCATCATTCCCGGTGTTTCCCATAAAGACTTTGCAGGCATTTAATCCATCCTGGTGTGGGATATTAGAGTACAAAGAATCAACGTCCATGGTGGCCAGGATGGTTCCTTCTGGTAGGGACCTATTGCTGCTTGTTTATTCAGTAGGTCAGTTGTGTCCTGAATGTAGCTGGGTGTATCCTTTACCAGGGGTTTAAGAATGCCCTCTACCCATCCAGATACCTGCTCAGTAAGGGTGTCCACACATGAAATAATCGGCCTCCCTGGATTCCCAGCTTTGTGGATTTTGGGAAGCATGTAAAATGTCCCTGTTCTTGGACTTTCTGGTATCAGGTCATCAGCTCTTATGGATTTGTCAGACAGACAAGATACCAACTTGCTTAGTTCCTTGTAATAGTCCTGTGTAGGGTCCAACTCCAGTTTTCTGTAGTAGCGTGTGTCCGTAAGTTGTCTGTTTGCTTCCTTAATATAGTCTGATGTGTTCATCATGACTATTGCACCTCCCTTGTCAGCAGGTTTAATGATGATTTCTTTGTTGGTTTTCAGAGACTGTATGGCCTTTCTCTCCTGGGCACTGATGTTGGATGCTTGTCTCTTGTTGGTGGCTATGATGGTGGATTTTATCAAATGTCTGAATGAGTCTATATATTTATCCAAATGAGGGTTACGTCCAGGTGGAGGTGTCCAGTCTGACCTCTTCTTGGTTGTTGGGATCCCTTTTCCTTCAGTCCGAGTGTTTTCTGGATCTTCTGTATCATTGAAGTATTCCCTCAGGCGCAGTCTCCTGAAAAAATGTTCCATATCACTGCAGAGTTCGGTTTTATCCAGGGCCTTAGTAGGACAAAATGAGAGTCCTCTAGAAAGCACGGCAAGCTCCACTTTGTTGGGTTTGTAATCTGAGAGATTGATGACACAGTTAGATGCTTTTGTGTCTGGAATGGAGTGGTTGTCAGAGTTGTCAGGTTTTGTTTTGTATCTATTTGTATAGAGTCCGCAATTGAGGCGCAGTCTGTGTAGTTTCTTTTCCTTGTTATGAATCAGAAAGGTCCGTAGTTTGTTATAGTATTGTTGTAATTTTTGCTCTGTGCTTTCTGTAAGTGTTTTCCTCAGAGTTTCAAATTGCCCTTGGACTTTACTCCTTATGCTGTAGCAGACATGCAAAAGATGGTTCCTTAGTCTTTCAGAAGTCCTGTGACAAAGGTTTTGTGCATAATGGGTATTGTAGGTGTGAAGAATTGGGTCTGTAATCCAGAGTCCTTTGGGAATTAGATTCTCCTTTTTGCATTTAGATAAGAAAAAAATGTCGCTGTCCATTTGTGCGCGTTTCTTCAGAAGTGGTTTTAGTTCCATAAAGATGCAGTACATTCTGGTATCCTCCATTTTGATATAGGAAAGATGTGTATCTTCGTACCGTGTTAGCCAGTAGACAGAAAAATATTTAGACTTGAGAGTCCTCAGTGGTTGATACCTTTTAATGGCTAACTGAAAAGATGGTAACAAATTGCAAGCTTTCGAGACTACTCAGGTCTCTTCATCAGGCAAAGACTAAAACAAAAACTGAAGAATCACATATTTATATATACAACAGGACACAGGAATAGTGCAATAGGTAAGACAAGTGACGTGAAGCAGAACTGTCATTATGGCAGAGGGATGAACATAAATATTGGAACAGTTCATAGATAAGGAGAGAAAGTTTTATTACCCTCTGATTGGGGTCTGGTGTTGTGTTTTGATGCCCCTAGAAGGTCAGAGACGCAGATCTGGATTACAAACCCAATTCTTCAGACCTACAATACCCATTATGCACAAAACCTTTGTCACAGGACTTCTGAAAGACTAAGGAACCATCTTTTGCATGTCTGCTACAGCATAAGGAGTAAAGTCCAAGGGCAATTTGAAACTCTGAGGAAAACATTTACAGAAAGCACAGAGCAAAAATTACAACAATACTATAACAAACTACGGACCTTTCTGATTCATAACAAGGAAAAGAAACTACACAGACTGCGCCTCAATTGCGGACTCTATACAAATAGATACAAAACAAAACCTGACAACTCTGACAACCACTCCATTCCAGACACAAAAGCATCTAACTGTGTCATCAATCTCTCAGATTACAAACCCATCAAAGTGGAGCTTGCCGTGCTTTCTAGAGGACTCTCATTTTGTCCTACTAAGGCCCTGGATAAAACCGAACTCTGCAGTGATATGGAACATTTTTTCAGGAGACTGCGCCTGAGGGAATACTTCAATGATACAGAAAATCCAGAAAACACTCAGACTGAAGGAAAAGGGATCCCAACAACCAAGAAGAGGTCAGACTGGACACCTCCACCTGGACGTAACCCTCATTTGGATAAATATATAGACTCATTCAGACATTTGATAAAATCCACCATCATAGCCACCAACAAGAGACAAGCATCCAACATCAGTGCCCAGGAGAGAAAGGCCATACAGTCTCTGAAAACCAACAAAGAAATCATCATTAAACCTGCTGACAAGGGAGGTGCAATAGTCATGATGAACACATCAGACTATATTAAGGAAGCAAACAGACAACTTACGGACACACGCTACTACAGAAAACTGGAGTTGGACCCTACACAGGACTATTACAAGGAACTAAGCAAGTTGGTATCTTGTCTGTCTGACAAATCCATAAGAGCTGATGACCTGATACCAGAAATTCCAAGAACAGGGACATTTTACATGCTTCCCAAAATCCACAAAGCTGGGAATCCAGGAGGCCGATTATTTCATGTGTGGACACCCTTACTGAGCAGGTATCTGGATGGGTAGAGGGCATTCTTAAACCCCTGGTAAAGGATACACCCAGCTACATTCAGGACACAACTGACCTACTGAATAAACTAGCAGCAATAGTTCCCCTACCAGAAGGAACCATCCTGGCCACCATGGACGTGGAATCTTTGTACTCTAATATCCCACACCAGGATGGATTAAATGCCTGCAAAGTCTTCATGGGAAACACCGGAATGATGCTGATTCTGTGGTGAAACTCACAAAATTCATCCTCACCCACAATTACTTTGAATTTGACAACAAGATCTATCTTCAGGAGACTGGCACAGCTATGGGAAGTAAAATGGCTCCACAGTATGCAAATCTTTTCATGGCCAAGCTTGAAAGCAACTTTTTGTCCTCATGTCCCATCAGGCCTCGGGCCTACTACCGCTACATTGATGACATTTTAATCATCTGGACGGAGTCTGAACAACAGCTAAAGACGTTCCATGAACAGTTCAACCAATTTCATCCAACCATCAACTTCACACTCAACTACTCCAGCACTGAAATTAACTTTTTAGACACCACCATTAAGCTAAAGAACAATGAAATAGAGACATCCCTGTATCAGAAGCCAATCGACCGTCCAACATACCTTAAAGGGGACCGTTTCCATCCAAAACACATAAAAATCTCTATCGTCTACAGCCAAGCCATCAGATACAACCGTATATGTTCCAACCCCATGGATAGAGATGAACACCTTGGTCGCCTCAGAAAGACTTTTTGAACCAGGGCTACCATCCAAGAACAATTGAAAACCAAATTACAAGAGCCACCAGAATATCAAGGAATCACCTGCTACATTATAAAACTAAAGAAGAAAATAACCGGGTGCCTCTAGTGGTCACCTACAATCCAAATCTGGAGATGCTAAGGGGAGCTGCATGGAAACTACAACCCTTACTACAAAAAGATGCCCGATTACAATCCATATTTCCAGACCCCCCACTACTATGTTTTAGGCAGCCCCCAAATCTAAGAAGCATCATTGTCAGAAGCTCCCTGTCCTCCCTAACAGCTGCAGGAACCTTTCCTTGCAACCAGAAGAAGTGTAAAACCTGTGCATCTATAATGACCACGGACAAGATAAAGATCCCCAACTCCCATCAGGACTACAAGATCCCAGGTACTTTCAGCTGCATCACATCTAATGTGGTGTACCTAATTATATGTACTAAATGTCCAACTGGGGTCTGTATGTGGGGGAGACCGGGCAAAAACTGAGAACAAGGATGAATTCTCATCGCCACACAATAAGAGAAAAAAGAATGGATTTACCTGTGGCAAAACACTTTTGTATGCCCGGTCATAGCATGATGGATATGGAATTACTGGTATTAAAATCTAACTTCAAATCTGAGAAAGATAGAAAGGTTTGAGAATACAAACTTATGATGACCTTTGACACTCTTAGTGCTGGAATGAATATATCACACAGATTCATGTCATTCTATATCAATTAAGGAATCTGCGTCTCTGACCTTCTAGGGGCATCAAAACACAACACCAGACCCCAATCAGAGGGTAATAAAACTTTCACTCCTTATCTATGAACTGTTCCAATATTTATGTTCATCCCTCTGCCATAATGACAGTTCTGCTTCACGTCACTTGTCTTACCTATTGCACTATTCCTGTGTCCTGTTGTATATATAAATATGTGATTCTTCAGTTTTTGTTTTAGTCTTTGCCTGATGAAGAGACCTGAGTAGTCTCGAAAGCTTGCAATTTGTTACCATCTTTTCAGTTAGCCATTAAAAGGTATCAACCACTGAGGACTCTCAAGTCTAAATATTTTTCTACAAAAATAATGAAAAGTTGTTTCACCACTCAAAATGCAGCATTTGTGATAAAACAAAAAACGCACACATAGTTGGTATCGCTGCTCCTGGAAAGACCTGGTCTATAAAACTGGCACATTATTTATTCTGTTTGGCGAATGCCATAAAAAAAGTAAATTAAAAACATGTAAAAAAATGTTGCTTTTTCATCATACTGACTCACAAATAAGTGAATAAAAAGCAATAAAAAATTCATATGTAAAAAAAATTTAACTAAATTAAATAATGAAAACGCCAACCCCGCCCTAATATGGCTCATTCGGCAAAAAACTAAAAAGTTTGGCAATGCAAAAACAAATTCATTTTTGTACAATATTGTTATTAGTGTGGAAAAATAGCGAAGAGAAGACACTTAATTTATGGATGCTCATCACTAGAAGTACAAGCTGGGCACAATGTATTGGGGCCCAACAATATATGGAGGCTCTATACTGTATAGGGGCACAATTTATGGTCACTAAACTGACAAATTTGCAATTCTCAAGAAAAAAGACCTGGTGTGGATGTTGCAAAATAGCCACTGCAGCCGTAGATGAATTTATTGAGAGGTGCAATTTCTACAATGGGGTCACTTTTGTTTTTTTATGGCTGTTCTGGCACCTTCGGTGCTCCGAAAATGTAATTCGTAAACTATTCTCGCCAAATCTGTGCTCCAAAAGCCAGATAGCGCTGCTTCATTCTGAGCCCTGATGTGTGGCCTAACTGTAATTTCTAACAACATGTGGGGCATCACTGCGTCAGGGAGAAATTGCTCAATAACATATGGGGTCCAGTTTCACTTATTAACCCTTGTTACCTGAAAAATTTGCAGCAAGTACAAAAATTACATTTTTACCACTAAAATGTAATGTTTCCACGTCTCAATGTTGTAAAATTTGGTGAGGCACCTATGGGTTTAAAATACTCATTATGTCCCTAGATGAATACTTTAGACAGTGAAGTTTTCAATATGGGGTAATCTGGGTGTTTCTGCTGGTCTAGTACCTTAAGGGCTCAGGTAATTGAGCCCAGAATCTTTTCAAATGAAAATTGCATTCTAAAAGCCAAGTAGCGCTCCTTCACATCCGATCCCCTCCATGTGCTCAAACAGTAGTGGTGTGCAACCACATATGGGGTACTGCCACATTCAGGAGAAATTGCATAAAAAATTGTGGTGTCTAATTTCTCCCATTACCCCTCATGCAAATTATAAATTTTGTGCTAAACAGTACTTAAGTGGAAAAAAAAATAATTTTTCGTTCTCACATCTAAAGTTTTGTGAATTATCTGTAGGTTAAAAATGCTCAGAACAGCCCTATATGAATTCCATGAGGGATTTAGTTTCCAAAATGGGGTCACATGTCAGGGGTTTCAGCTGTTTTCGCATGTCAGTGCTCTCCAAATGCGACATGGCATTCACAATTTATTCCGTTCCTAGCCCTGCCATGTGACCAAACAGACGTTTTTGACCATATATGGAAAATCATTGCATTCGGGAGAAATTGCGTAACAAATTATGGGGTCCGTTTTCACCTAATAACCATTGTGAAGATTACAAATTTTGGGCTAAAAAACATTGTCACGACACAACTGTCGAGTGAGCTGGGATCAGGGCTCCTTTCCTGGCCCTAACACTAGGAGGCGCCCTAGCTCGCCCTGTTCCCCGAGATACTTCAGATGGCGAAGACGCCGGGGCCTCTGCCCTTGCCTTATCTCCTAAGTTAGCCCTTCGTCTGTCCCCTTCCCCCACCCAGTGAGGCGGGGCACTACTGTGCACCGCAGCACACCCACCAGACAAACAGGGCAACAAAGACAAGGGTAAACTGAAAACTTCACACACACATATTCACTCACATATAAAAGAGGATCCACCATGGTGTGTAGGAATGGGAAGAAAGCAAAACAGGGAAGGATAAGGGATTATCAAGCATACAAACCAAACAACAGTCGCTTATAACTCCTCCAGTTCTCCTCATACCAGCTTTTTTCCCTCCTATTGTCATGAAGCAAGTGCTAACAAGGACAAAGAATAGGTAATAGAGCCCAGATTTTATAGGGGAAAAGCGTGGCTAACCGAGCACAGCTGCACACAGGAATTTCCAACATGGCTGATTAACCCCTGTTCTGCTGGAAGAAATAAACACATTTAATAATCCAGAGAAGTGCTTATTATCAGTGGCTGATTAGGAGCAACCAGATGCAGCGGTCTTCTGGCTCCGCTCTGCTGCGCTAACCCCTTGCCAAATATTTTCTTTAAAAAAATGAACATTTTCCATATGACGACCTAATGCTATAAAATTCTGTATAGTACCTGTGGGTTAAAATGCTCATTATACCCATTGATAAAATCCTTGAGGAGTGTTGTTTCCAAAATGGGGTGACTTGTTGGGGGTTTCCACTGTTTAGGCACATCAGTGGCTCTACAAATGCGACATGGCTTCCGCTAATTTTTCCAGCAAATTTTGTGTTTTAAAAGCTAGTTGGCACTCCTTCTCTTCTGAGCCCTGCAGTGCGCCCAAACAATTTCCAAAAAATTTCCCCTACATATGTGATATCAGTGTACTCAGGAGAAATCAAACAATACATTTTGGGGTCCATTTTCTCCTGTTACCTTTGTGAAAATAAAAATTTGGGCTAAAATACATTTTTGTGGGAAAATGTGATTTTTAATTATCACAGTTCTTTGTTATAAACTTCTGTTAAGCACCTGGGGGTTCAAAGTGCTCACCACACATCTAGGTACATTACTTGAGGGGTCTAGTGTCCAAAATGGGTCACTTTTGAATGGCTTCCACTGTTTAGGCACAACAGGGGCTCTCCAAACGCGACACGGCGTCCGCTGTCGATTCCAGACATTTTTGTGTTCAAAAAGTCAAACGGTGCTCCATACCTTCCAAGCCTTGCTATGTGCCCAAACAGTAGTATTCCCCACATATGGGATATCGGCGTACTCTTGAGAAATTACCAAACAAATATTGGGGTACATTTTCTCCTGTTATCCTTGAGAAAATAAAAAATGTGTTAATTATGAATTTGTGAAAAAAAGTAAAATGTTCATTTTTCCCTTCCATATTGCTTTAGTTCCTGTTAAGAAACTCAATGGTTAATAAACTTCTTGACTGTGATTTTGAAGACTTTGAGGGGTGCAGTTTTTAGAATGATGTCACTTTTAGGCATTTTCTGTGGTATAGGACCACACAAAGTTACTTCAAATGTGATGTGGTCCCTAAAAAATTGTTAACAAATTTTGTTGAAAAATGAGAAATTGATGGTCAACTTTTAACCCTTCTAATATACTAATGAAAAAAAATTATGTTTCAAAAATGATGCAGATGTAAAGTAGTCAAGTGAGAGTTGTTATTTATTAATTATTTTGTGTGACATAACTCTCTGGTTTAAGGTCATAGGAATGAAAAGTTTGAAAATTGTGAAATTATTTTCAACAAATTTCTGATATTTTCACAAATAAACGCAAGTCTTATCAAACAATTTTTACTACTATCACGAAGTACAATATGTCATGAAAAACATTCTCAAAATTACTGGGATACGTTGAAGCGTTCCAGAGTTATTACTACTGTAGGGATCCGCTCTGGTAGGCAGAGGCCGGGCACGCAGTAATGAGGCAATTCACAGGCATTAAATCAAAAATAACAGTTTACTGTCTCTTGACACCAGGCAACAAAACATAAATCACAGTCTTTCAATAGATCAACATAATCTTCATGACCCTGGTCATCATCAATACGGACCCTGTCCGTTACCTGCTGGTGTCTCAGGTTCGCAGACACCTCAGAGGCATCTTCCATTAAACACAGTCCTTATGTTCCACTCTGATCCCGATCAGTCTCACCACGGCTTTCAGGACCGTCCACTCCCCTGGCTCAAGCTTTCCGTCTTTAGTCTGGGCGACATCCCGCCTGGATGTCAGGAAGCTCTGTCCAGCCTGACAGACTCCCGAGACCCTCACAGTCTCAGCCCAGACTCTCCAAGACAGACTCCATCCATCGCCAACTCAATCTCTCACCATGTGCTAAAACACTGCCTTACATACCTGTAGCCACTCCCCAAGCCAAGGCATGAAGCACATGATCTGGTCACCTGTTCATGACCTCATCACAGGTCCTTCACACTAACTACAATCACCAGATTGTAACATACATTCTCCCACCACCAGTGGGCAGTGTATGTGTGGTTAGCATGTCCCACCCAGCTCACAAGCTAACCCTGTAGGTCACCCTTAACAATAACTAGAACTCTTATGGGACTACAAGTCCCAGAGCAACATTCCTGACCTACAGCGCAGAGGAGCTCTGCGACACATATCTTCCCTTTATAACCCTGCCGGGGATTATCTTACCAGCCACAACCTGCCTCAATGCATATCCCGAGGAGCATACACAGCGCCCCCTAGCTGTATCATGGGTCATTACACCACATACCTCCCCCCTCTGTTCAAACTTGTGGGTTGAACATTTATTACCCGACCAGAGATCCATCTCGGTCGTCTCTGCCAGTCAAACTGTCTCAGTCGATTTTGGGCACCATGCAACATCACCTCTCTGTTAGGCCTCTCCCGCCCCCAGCGGTCAGAACGTTGGCCTTGTCCTTCTGTCTGTGTCACCTCACCCGACCTTTCTTTCCAGAACCGCCTCCTACAGTCGTTGCGGTCCTGAGTCGATCGTCCAGTCAAGCTTACTGGTTGATCTGAGTCTGACTCTCTGTCTCTTCGTCCGCCACCGGGTCTCACACTTCGGTCACTCAGCCCTGAGCTAACAGAAGCGTCATCTCTACCCGTCATTGTTTCAGCTCGTCTACTGCCAGTTCCCAGAGAAGCCTCTTGTCTCTCTATATCTTGGCTGGAAGCAGTCACCATCTTTGTTTCAACTCCTGCAACTGTTCCTTCATCTGCTTTCTTCTCCAGATCAGCTGCTCTACCTCTCGTAGGTACGTCACTCGATACTCCAGGAGCATTCGGATGTTCTTCAGGCTCTCCACTGAGCCAACACCAATGGATGGAACCATTTCTTCTTCTCCAGCCCCCTTGATCTCGCCATCAGCTGGAATCCTCACTCTCCTTACTCCGGATCTATCCACCATCTCCTGCATCACTTTTCCAAATCTTCCAACTACTCTCCCCACCAGATTTCTGGGTACCGGAATTACCTCTTCTACCAAGCCCAGCCGATTTTGATCTTCCTTCGCCTGCTCCAGACGTTGAGCGGCTTTCATATTACTCAACATAAACATCTGTTTCGCGTGGAGACACTGAAGATGCATATCCTTCAGGACAGCCACCAGCTTTTCTGTGTCTTCCCCCTCTGCCAGGATCACCAACTGGTTAGCCTCTGGTGCCCAGTTCACACTATAGGCTTTTACTGCCTTCTAAAGGCCTCATGCACACCCTCACTGGCACAGGCTTCTCGCATGTCTTCAGGTATTTTTACCACACACTTAAAGAGTGAAGCCTCATCCTCTTTCTGAGACTCAGTTTCTTCACTACCCCTTGCCAAGACGGTCACTGGCACTTCCGCCTTGTCATCACTTGGGCACGGCAGCTGTAAGTCTTCAACCTGCAATTTCTTCTCCTGCAGAAGACCTCTTACTGCTTCTTTAAACACTTCCATATCTTCTCTTATGGTCTTATTCACACCTTGCCAGGTTGCCAAGTAATCTCTGAGCTCAGAGACTTCCTTCCCCAGCTCATCCACTCTTTGCTCAGCAGTTTGTCTCAGGGCCTTTTCTTGTTCAACATGTTCTTTCATGGTCTTTACTTCGGCCTGAAGTTCAGCAAACTTCTTTCCAATGTCCTGTAGCTCTTGTGTTTTCTCTCCACACTGAGCCTTGACTGCCGCAACCTCGGACTCCAGGTGGCGCACCTGCTCCACCTGCACGGAATTGGCGACTTCCGTGTCTGACCCCTTCAACCTCTCTTGAGGATATGCCCGGTCGTCCTCAGGTACCTCTCGGCACTTTGTACCTTCAGAGAGCTCCACACACTCCAGTTCTTCGGCAACAGGTTTTTCTTCATTGACCTCCTCACTGGGTGCAAGGGGCTCACGCTCTTTGCGCCCTTTACGTTTCCGACGATGGGAGGACTTCTTCTCCTTGTGGGGCCCTTCATTACTGAACTCCCTTTCTCTATTCGGGTCACAGTCACCCTCGGAGTCTGAGTGTAATACTATTGTAGGAACTCGAGGATTCTGATAGCGTGGGGCAATGAACAATCAGAGACGGGTTTCTTTGAATGCAAATAATGTATTTGTGAAACAGCAAAACACCCAAAAACAATATTCAAACAACCCGTAGTGACATGCAATGAGTCCATATATATATACACAAGTCCAGTTATATGAATCCGGATATATAGTCTTTGAACCTCTATAGCGAGGTGGTAAAGTTCTTACGACGGAGTCCTCCACACAAATGTGACCACAAGGTAAGTCTGATGCACAGGTAACGTGGCTGGATTTACACACTGCTGGTGTGTGAAGAGTCAGATCCAGGTATGCAGAAAACACAGGGAGGTCCAGGAACAAGTTAATCTCAGTTGTGGCTTAATTCAGTGAAGTCCAACAACAAGTTCATATGTCAGTAAGGTTCCAGTAACAGTTCCAACAGCTCTCACCAGAGGTAATGCACAAAGGGTTAAACAGCAACAGTTCAGAAACACAGTTCTTATCAAATGGAGTGAACCAAGGTTAAATTCCCAAGTCAACAGTTTAGTGATAACACAGTACTTTGTGCAACTTACATATGCAGAGAATGTCCAGAGCCATGGGTAGAAACTGCTGTGGCTGAGAAACACCTGAAGATAAGGTTATGCACTTTCCTGGTAAATACACAAAAGATCTGTGAGGAACAAAGCAGCGGGGTTGCAGGGGAACAGAAGCAGAATATTCCAGCAGTGAAGCCAGCACCTGAGCCGGTTTTAAACAAACGAACAGGAAGTAGGGCACAGAAAACAGCAAACTCCATTTTAACAAAGGGCAAAATCATTGACAAAGTTACCTAGAAAACCCGGAATACTGACACTGAGTCACATCTCCCTGTATCGTTAACCCTCCAGTTACCCTCTAACTGGGTGTCCGTTCCAGACGTGTTATCTATCACATCGGTATCAGTTCTTCTGTCATACATTTCAGGAGACATGTCAGTAAGTTGGGCAGACGCACCCTTTCCTCTTGTGTCACCGTCTGACCCGTCAGTTTGGGAAGGCGTCACTGTCCCACCGTCTGCCACCCCAACAGTAGAGAGGCCTCCCTCCTGCTGTATAGAAACTCCCCTGTCCCATAAGCCAGAGAACAATTTATAGTCCCGACCTATAACTACTGGACACGACAAATTTGGGACTACAGCGACATCCTGTCCCGTAATGCCCCAGCCTGTATCAAAGACCACCCTGGCCACTGGATAATCCTTAGTGTCCCCATGGATGCAAGTGACCCCGACCTTTCTACCGGCATTTGCCATCCCTCAGGTACACCCCTCACTAGAGTCACCGGGCTCTCCGAGTCGGCCAGACTCACCACATCTTCATTGTTTATCTGTAGGGTACACCCCCGTAGTATTGTCCCAGGTGGATAGTTCATATGGCAAACTGGACAAACATAACAAATTTGCCCCGGGCAACAGTTCGTCGGCACCTCCCCTTTTCTGTTGGGACACTCCACCCCCTTGTTACGCACCATCCCTGCGGTGTGTTACCGCCCTTTTAGGCCATGACCCCTCCCTAGGGACACCACCCCACTCCGGATACACCCTGTGGATTCCCCCACAGCTTTCTTAGGCACAGATCACACAGTACAGTTTTATTTCTTTTGGGCTGTTACTGGCCCTTTAAGAGTCCGTGTGACCCGGTTCACACTGTCCCTTTATACACCACCAGCTCCTGCTGGCACCGACACCGCTGCCGTAGCAGCCACCAACCACTGGCACCTCCGACTGCCGCTCACAAGCCGCTGCTGGTGCAGAACCTCTTCCTGCAAGTGTCCTGGTAGCTCCTGCTACCACCAGTCTCTGCACGCTTCCGCTGTGCCGTCTTGCCGCTTGTCACCTTCGTGACTCCACGAGTCACAGCCAGCCGCTTGTCACCTTCGTGACCCCACGAGCCACAGCAAACACCTCCCACGTGTTCCAGAGAAAAAAGAGAGAGAAAAAAAACAAAACAAAACAAAAAAAAAAAACAGTTTCTCACGAATAGTTCCCTCTGGTCCCGACCAGCATAACCCGGTTTTCAAGACCGTTACCTGTTGGCGTCAGCCACACAGGTTCCTGGAGACCTCCTCCTCAGAGGTATCCTATCAGCATGCTCTTTGCTTACTTCTCAGTGACCCCGGTCACATAACACAGACCCCTGTCTGTCACCACTGCTTTAACAGCGTCTTCACCTGGTTATTGGTCATGCAGGAAAACATCCAAAAAAAAACCAGCCTGACCTCACTGCGTGTGCCCGCATTTACGCCACCAATTGTAGGGATCTGCTCTGGTAGGCAGAGGCCGGGCACGCAGTAATGAGGCAATTCACAGGCATTAAATCAAAAATAACAGTTTACTGTCTCTTGACACCAGGCAACAAAACATAAATCACAGTCTTTCAATAGATCAACATAATCTTCATGACCTGGTCATCATCAATACGGACCCTGTCCGTTACCTGCTGGTGTCTCAGGTTCGCAGACACCTCAGAGGCATCTTCCATTAAACACAGTCCTTATGTTCCACTCTGATCCCGATCAGTCTCACCACGGCTTTCAGGACCGTCCACTCCCCTGGCTCAAGCACGCCAGCTTTCCGTCTTTAGTCTGGGCGACATCCCGCCTGGATGTCAGGAAGCTCTGTCCAGCCTGACAGACTCCCGAGACCCTCACAGTCTCAGCCCAGACTCTCCAAGACAGACTCCATCCATCTCCAACTCAATCTCTCACCATGTGCTAAAACACTGCCTTACATACCTGTAGCCACTCCCCAAGCCAAGGCATGAAGCACATGATCTGGTCACCTGTTCATGACCTCATCACAGGTCCTTCACACTAACTACAATCACCAGATTGTAACATACATTCTCCCACCACCAGTGGGCAGTGTATGTGTGGTTAGCATGTCCCACCCAGCTCACAAGCTAACCCTGTGGCTAAGTTCACACGTTGCGGAATTGCCGCGGAAATTTCCGCGGCAATCCCGCACTTCTCCCGCAGGAAATACGCACGTTTTTTGTATGCTGATTCCCGCCAGAATAATAGCGTTTTGCAAGCGTAATTAGCTTGCAGAATGCTAGCGTTTTCCTAGCGATCTGTAGCATCGCTTGGAAAACTGATTGACAGGTTGGTCACACGAGTCAAACATAGTGTTTGACAAGTGTGACCAACTTTTTACTATTGATGCCGCCTATGTCGCATCAATAGTAAAAAGATCTAATGTAAAAATAATAAAAAAAATAATAAATAATGATATTCTCACCTTCCGGCGGCCCCCGCAGCCTTCCCGCCTTCAGCGACGCTCCCGGCAACTCCGGTCCCAGGAGTGCTTTGCGACAAATCACACCGATGACGTAGCATCTCGCGAGACCGCTATGCCATCTGGGTGATTCTCGCAAAGGACTCTTGGGACCGGAAGTTGCCGGGAGCGTCGCTGAAGGCGGGAAGGCTGCGGGGGCCGCGGGAAGGCTGCGGGGGCCGCCGGAAGGTGAGAATATCATTATTTTTTATTTTAATTATTGTTTTACCAGGGATATGGTACCCAGGGCCTGGAGGAGAGTCTCCTCTCCTCCAGACCCTGGTACCACCGCACATGAACCGCTTACATTCCGCAAAATTAATGAACATGTTGCTATTTTTTCCGCGAAGCGTTTTTTTCGCGGAAAAAAACGCAACATGTGGCCAAAACATGCGGAATCAATTAACATGTATAGGATGCTTAATGCTTGCGTTTTTATCGCGTTTTTACCGCGAAAACCGCGGAAAAACCGCGAAAAAAACGCAATTATTCCTGATCGTGTGCACTTAGCCTGTAGGTCACCCTTAACAATAACTAGAACTCTTATGGGACTACAAGTCCCAGAACAACATTCCTGACCTACAGCGCAGAGGAGCTCTGCGACACATATCTTCCCTTTATAACCCTGCCGGGGATTATCTTACCAGCCACAACCTGCCTCAATGCATATCCCGAGGAGCATACACAGCGCCCCCTAGCTGTATCATGGGTCATTACACCACACTACATAAAGTGACACTGGTCAGATTTAAAAAAAATTGACCTGGTTATTAAGGTCAAAATTGGCTCCGTCACTAAGGGGTTAAGTGCGTGTAGGGTGCGTGAAGAAATGAAATTAGCAAAATTACATAATCACTTGGCCTATCCCTAGCTGGTCTAATCCTGCCACTCCAAAAGTTCCTCTTGTCATTGTGTATTTTCCTGTATTGATGACGTTCCAACAAGTTGACTGCTGCAGCCAATTAGCAGCCATTTGCTGACCATTTTACCATCATCTCTACGGGCTCGCTCCCACTTGCGATTAAATTGGATGAATGTAATCTGATTAAAAATTGGATTGCATTCGTTCCAACTTAATCCTATGCTTGCATGTTCAATTGCGTTTCTTTTTTCCTGCTCCGATCGGATCACAATCGAATGGAAAAACAATGCAGCATGCTTCGATTGCATGTGAAATTCGAATTGTGCGCATCAAAATAAATCAATGGGTATCACCTGAGTTCAGCGCGATTCCCACCAACGCCAGCAGTAGAGGACATAGAGCAGGAGCCGAGTGTCATTAGCTTATCGCATCCAATGCTCTCTCATCGGATTTGATACACTAATGTGACTCTTGGATGGCTAAGAACGACCAGTAGGACCGCTGGGACAGCGGCACTGGAGAAGTGAGGGATTTGTCAGGTGAATATAGTCTGTTTTGTTATTTTATCTCATTTTCTACCTTGTGCTGTATTTTTTTTAAAGAATCTTGGACAACCATTTTAATAATAGGTATATATGATTTATTATAGAATTGTATTACTCCATGTAACAAACTCCTCAGATTATAAAACAATAAAATCCAGTAGAAGTTTCACAGTAATTGATTCAGCACGCACATTAGTCTCTAGAGAGAACTATTTCTGGAAATGATTTGAATACACCCTATACCAGGTGCATCTCTCTATCTAGATTCGGAGGATGGGTTTCAGTTCTCGTTCTTGGTTCTGTTTGTGCCAAGCATGACAGCATCCTCATATGTTCACAGTTTAATGTCACTAATTTTAGAATCATCTGTAAAACCCCAAATTATCCCATGACTTCAAGCTGACATCAACACCTGTATGCAATGTGCCTAATTATAGCGTGTAATGAATGAATATTGCAATTTAAAGTGGAAATCACAATTGGTAAATTGTTAATGCCAAATGCAATATGGCATTTTAATTATTTAGAGAACATTTTGGGTCTGATCCATCAAGGCTGGTGTAGCGCACTCTCCAGTGGGTAACTGAGGTCCAATGAGCCCCAGAGTGAAATTTGGACCCCCCACTCCCGCATGTTGGTCAGATGTATGGGCCTTGTAGCGTTCGAAATTCTATAAGGACATACGAGTTGCACCCTCTCCCTCATTATGTAGTAATGTCTCCTATCTTGGGTTCCGTCATGGTATATATGTTGCCAATCCTGGGCCCATCCTGTTATATATGTTCCCCTTACTGGTATATATGTTCCCTATCCTGGTATAAATATCCCCCATCCTGGTATATATGTCCCTTATCCTTGGCCCCATCCTGGGATATATATCCCCATCCTGGTATATATACAGTATCTCCCATGCATGCTCCTCCTGGAATATTTTTTATCACCATCCTGGTGTATACTGTATGTCCCTTATCTTGGGCCTGTCCTGGGATATATATCCGCCATGCTGGTATGTATGTTCTTGGTCCTGGGTCCTGGTATGTATGCTCCCATTCGCTTCCCCACCGCGTGGCGTACTCTTCTGAAGCCGGCAGCTGACTTGAGGCACACGATGACATCACTGCCATGCGCCTCCAGTCACGTGCACGCCGACATCAGCTGCTGGCCTCTGAATGGCTCTTTAACACTTATGTTCCACATTTCTGGCGTAAGGGCATTGATGAATCCTTCTCTTTCATGTATTTTGGATATAAATGACAACTGGTCACAGAAATCTACTGTATATTTATATAAAACTAAATAAGGCTATATGCACATGAGGATATTAAGACTCAGGCACATTTTCAATTCTGAAACAACCAAATCCTCGTGTAATAACACTGGGATTACTAAAGCACAAACTTTGTCCTCATAACGTTTCTTTGAAAAAATATTCAACTTTATTCACATATAAAATATTTAGATTTTAACACGTAGAAAAAGATGCAAGACTGAAAAAAGAGGGACAAACGACTATCCTTACATAAAAACAAGCTGCATGGCATAACGTGAAATGCTCCAATATACCTGTGTTCCTCGGAGGAAGCTGGGCGAAACGTGCGCGTCGGGGCAGAGGGACAGGACTCCGACACACTCATTCATTGCTGCTAACATTCAGGTAAACTGTGTATGCTCGGACTAACTGTCAATAGCGTGTTTATTGTTTAATGTGCTAATGACTTTAATACTGGCTTTGGCTGCATCTGGTGACTCTTTACACCGTGTTTACTGTTAACATGCAATTACCACAGCATTGGTTTCTGCTGTATTGAATCATACGCGTCCGAATGCAGAGCCAGGTGATAGCACTTGTATAGCGCTGCACTCTTATTTTCCATTGTATTCAAATCCACGGCATGTGATATTCAGGGTTAGTATATTCTTCATTCCCATTTATGGGTTATAGATTCCTATCTGCGAATGGTACAAATGTGGAGAATTGAGTAGCTACACATATTGTTATTTTGGCTAGTGTAGTAGTGATCGCATATTGTTATTAGCACTCTATGTTACTGTACAAACACAGGTATATTGGAGCATTTCACGTTATACCATGCAGCTTGTTTTTATGTAAGGATAGTCGTTTGTCCCTCTTTTTTCAGTCTTGCATCATTTTTCTACGTGTTAAAATCTAAATATTTTATATGTGAATAAAGTTGAATATTTTTTCAAAGAAACGTTATGAGGACAAAGTTTGTGCTTTAGTAATCCCAGTGTTATTACACGAGGATTTGGTTGTTTCATGATTATACAAGCATTATACTAAAATTGGCACCAATTGGGTTATATATGACATTTTCAATTCTGTTGTATTTTTTTTTCTGAATCGTCTTTTGTGTCCTTTTTTTCTTTTCTTTTTGTTTCCAGAGCACTCTTCTGACGGTTTTGGCCCTCAGCAGTTTTTTTTTTAATGGTTTTCCAATGGGCTTTTTTTACATAATTTTTTTTACTATCATTTACCTGTCATTTTTTTCTCTCCATTGAATTATAATGAAACCACTAGCAGACTTTTAAGGAAAAGTGAGGGAAAAATGCTCCAAAATAGTCTTCTGGGCTTCTTTTAAGTCTCCCATTGACTTGTATTGTAAAGTACAGAATATCCTCCAAGAGCAAAACACTACAATAGACAGGTCACTTCTTTTAAGTACGTGATGTTTTTAGACACCTGAAGTGGTTAAAAAATGTTCAAAATCCTGAACATGTGAACCGCAAGTTGTTTTTATAAAGAAATGCTTCTGTATTTTCTTTTGAGCGTTTTCTGATTGATTTCTTAGGCAATTTCCGGGTTGAAACTGCCTGAAAAATACGTCATGTGTACATATTCGAAGACTGAATGATACTAGGCCTGCAAAAACTGGTCTAATTTTCAGCCGTTTTGAAGAGAAGGGTTATTCAGTTTAGAATTCCATTTAACCCCTTCACAACATTTAACGCAAGTTTACATTATGGTAGAGGTTCCCGCGAAATGACGTAAATTTACGTCATGACGATTATGCGGACACCGAAGCAGTGCCCGAACAATCACCACCGAGAGCTCAACCTAAGTAACCCCCTAAATGCTGTGATCACAACATTTAAAAGTATGGAGAGGGAGGACGATCATTGCCATGGCAATGCAAGGTCATCTTGTCGACCTCTGAGTCAGCCAGCTACGGCAAGCATGTTAGACCATACTCATAGCATAGTCTAAGGCTGTGTTTCCATGGTAAGGAAACACAGCGCTTTGGACGGAGCGGAAAGTCCGCTCCGCCCAAAGCCCCTCCCCCTACTGAACGCGCGGTCAATCCGGATGTGTTCATGGAACACATCCGGAACACATCCGGAATGACCGCAGGGCTACATAGCCCTGTGTTATTTCCCTTGCGGCGACGCAGCGTCGCCGCAAGGGAATAGGACATGCTGCGGTCTAAAAAGACGCGCCGCATGTCCGGAAACGCAGGTCTTCCGCCTGCGTGTTTTGAAGCATAGTGGAGACAGGATTTCTTGAAATCCCCTCCACTATGCTGTAACATCTGGACGCTGCTAATAAATGCTAACATATAAGTGAATACTGGAATACATCTGAAGGAGCTGTAGCAATTAGGCAGTGACGTGGTGCCTTTATACTCAGGATTGGTTTCCTGTCATTTGATCCATATCGATCAGTAAGTGGTGGCATTTCCTAATTAAATTAAATTAATTTCTGTGATAGAAAGATCTCCTTAATACTGTATACAGTAAGTATTTTCAGTATGAGCCCGCACATAGCTCCCTATATACAGAATGACCCCGCACATAGCCTCCATATATACAGTATGAGCCCGCACATAGCTCATTATATACCGTATGATCCCCATATAGTCTCTTATATACAGTATGAGCCCACACATAGTTGCTTAGATACAGTATGAGCTCCCATATAGCCTCCTATATACAGTATGAACCTGCACATATTCTCCATATATACAGTATGAGCCTGCACGTAGCTCCCTAGATACTGTATAAGCCCCCATATAGCCTCGTATATACAGTATGAGCCCGCACATAGCTGCTTAGATACAGTATGAGCCCCATATAGCCTCCTATATACAGTATGAGCCCACACATAGCTCCCTATATACTGTATGAACCTGAACATAGCTACCTATAGACACTATGAGCCCCCAAATAGCCTCCCATATGCAGTATAAATCCCTTATATACAGTAAGAGCCCTCACATAGGCTCCTATATATAGCATGAGCTCTCACATAGCCCCTACATACAGTATGAGCCCTCACATAACTCCCTATATACAGTATGAACCCCCTAGATAGCAATCTATATACAGTATGAGCCCTCACATAGCCCACATGCAGTATATAGGCACACATCCCATACACATATTAATAAAAAGAAAAAGACATACTCACGTTGCTCCCGTTCTCCCTATGCTCTGCTCCGATCCTGGAGGCACCACTTCTGCTTGTTGCCAGCGCATACATGCTGGATGAGTGCTGGCTGATGATGTCATCATCCAGCACATCACAGCAGTGGCGACGGGAGCTCCACTGGAACTGCGCCATCAATTTATATTGTTGGCAGCGGAGCTTCAGGAAAGCCACTTGCAGTGCACAAAACATTATAAAGAGGGCAATCTGGCCATGGGCCCTCAGGAGACGCGGGCCCCAGCTGGTATCCCAGATTGCCCTCTTTATAATTTACCTATGCTCGTAACCTATGTTTTTGTAAAATTCCCAACAAACATTCATGAGACTAAAGCAATAGAGGAGCTACTGGGCGTCCACCCCGGGCCCCACGCTCTGAATGGCCCACCTGGAGCTATGCTATCTTTAACTGCATCAGCGTGTGCACAGTGCGCTGATAAAGTTAAACTCTTCGTCAGAGCAGGGAGACAAAATCTCCCTGTACTGCCGTTATCTGGCCCATGAGCCGAAGGTGCAGCGCTTACACCGACCCCCCCACAAGTTCAACTGTAACGGCATCTGCCGATACAGTTGAAATCAATAATGGAGGAGGGAATGTCAGCTAATGCTCCCTCCTTCATCATTCTACCTTGGAATCTGGCGTCTCAGCACGATGACGTCACTACATGGCTTCCTCTACGCTGAGATGGGCGACTCTTTAGAAGAGAAGTTTCAGAGACTGGAGCAGCCGTGAACGAGGAACAGAGATGAGTATGGTATTTTTTATTTTTTAGAACATTGTGGTGGTCATAAAACGTTATTGAGGACTATGGGATGCATTAAACTGTGTGGGCTATGGTGTGTTTTATACTGTGTGGGCTATGGGATGCATGATACTGTATGGGCTATGGGATGCATTCTACCATATAGACTCTGGGGTGCATTATACTATGTGGGCTATGGGATGCATAATACAGTATAGGCTATGGGGTGCATTATATTGTATGGACTATGGGGTGCATTATACTGTATGGACTATAGGGTGCATTATACTGTATGGGCTATGTGATGCATTATAATGTATGGACTATGGGGTGCATTATACTGTATTGACTATGGGATGCATTATACTGTATGGATAACTATGGAGTGTATTATACTGCATGACTATGGGGTACATTATACTGTATTGACTATGGGATGCATTATACTGTATGGATAACTATGGAGTGTATGATTATATATCTGTATGGACATTGGATCATTATACTGTATGGGCTATGGGATGCATGATACTGTATGGTCTTTGGTGTGCATTATACTGTATGAACTATGGGGTGCATTCTACCATATGGATTATGGGGTGCATTATACTATGTGGGCTATGGGATGCATTATACTGTATAGGCTATGCGGTGCATTATATTGTATGGACTATGGGGTGCATTATACTGTATGGACTATGGGGTGCATTATACTGTATGGACTATGGGGTGCATTATAATGTATGGGCTATGGGATGCATTATACTGTATGGGCTATGGTGCGAATTATACTGTATGGGCTATGGGATACATTATACTGTATGAACTATGGGATGCATTATACTTTATGGGCTATGGGTTGCATTATACTGTATGGGCTATGGGGTGCATTCAGGGCTGGCTCCAGGTTTTCATGGGCCCCCGGCGAAAGAGTCTCAGTGGGGCCCTTTAACACAGACCACGATTCATGATGCACAGATACTGCAGAGAAATATGGGTATAGCACAATGCCAAACACTTCTCTTCTTCCATTACGATTGATAGCTATTGTAAATTGTACAATAGCTCAAAAACCGCCAAATCCTCACAGCGCACAGTACAGACTGGACAGTACAGTCCTCCATACAATATTATGGGCACCACAGTCTCCCCCTCATCACCCATATAATACCCCATGCAGGATGTCACCCCTCCATTCCCCATATAATGCTCCATACAGGATACTGGTCCCAATATAAAGCTCCATACAAAATATGGAGCTCTCCTCTGCACTGTGCTGCGTTCTGCACTGTTACGGCTCAGGAAAGGGCGCCGTGGGAAGACTCCCATCATCATCATTGCCTGCCCATTATCATCATCATTGCCTGCCCATTATCATCATCATTGCCTGCCCATCATCATCATTGCCTCCCCATCATCATCATCGCCTCCCCATCATCATCACTGCTTGCCATCATCATCAATGCCTGCCCATAATCATCATTTCCTCCCCATCAATATCATTGCCTGCCCATCATCATCACTGCCTGCCCATCATCATCACTGCCTGCCCATCATCATCAATGCCTGCCGATAATCATCATTGCCTCCCCATCAATATCATTGCCTGCCCATCATCATCACTGCCTGCCCATCATTATCACTGCCTGCCCATCATTATCACTGCCTGCCCATAATCATCATTGTCTCCACAGCAATATCATTGCCTGCCCATCATCATCAATCATCATTGCCTCCCCATCATCATCATCACTGCCCTCCCCCCACCACCATCACACATACAGCAGACACACACACACACACACACACACACACACAAACTACATACACACATAGACACATACACAGACACACACACAAACATCTCACCTGTCTGGCGTCCACGCACTCACTGCCACAGCCGGCCGCTGAATGACGATGTCATTCAGCGGCGCTGCTGTGAGAGGAAGCGCCGGCGTCCTGCAGGCGCCCCCTGGAGCCCGGAGGCGGAGCTGCGGCAGCGGAGGCACGGGGAGAGGTGAGTATTGAGCCGGCCGCAGCCGGGGCCCTGAGCAAGCGGGGGGGGCCCAGTGACGGCGCTGACACCGCTAACGGGCGCCGGGGTGCCAGACGGTGAGTAGGCCCCCCCGCCTGCTCAGGGCCCCGGCACTTTCCCGGGTGTGCCGGGTGCTGACGCCGGCCCTGGGTGCATTATACTGCATGGGCTATGGAGTGCATTATACTGTATGGGCTATGGGGTGCATTCTACAAAATCAACTATGGGGTGCATTATTCTATGTGGGCTATGGGATGTATTATACTGTATAAGCTATGGGGAGCATTATATTGTATGGACTATGGGGTGCATTATACTGTATGGACTATGGGGTGCATTACAATCTATGGACTATGGGGTGTATTTTACTGTATTGACTATGGGATGCATTATACTGTATGGATAACTATGGGCTGAATTATACTGTATGGACTATGTAATTCATTGTACTGTATGGACTATGGGGTGCATTATGCTGCATGGCGTATGGGATGCATTATAATATATGGACTATGGTGTTCATCATACTGTATGAACTAAGGGGTGCATTATACTGTATGGGCTATGGGGTAAATTATACTGTATGGGCCATGGGGTGAATTATACTGTATGGGCTATGGGGTGCATTATACTGTACGGGCTATGGGGCGCATTATGCTGTATGGATTATGAGGTCCATTATGCTGTATGGAGGATTATGTGGGGGCTATTATAATATTGGAGGCTTATGTGGGATTATTTAAACTGTGTGCAAGCAATTATACAGTGTTAAGGTTTGTGTGGGGTCCACCATACTGTGTGGAGGTCTGTGTAGGGCCATTTTACAGTGTGCAGTGGTGTGGGGCCATTATATTGCATGTAGGCCCATTAGACTGTATGGAGGGCTATGTGGGGTCACTGTTGGAGGATCATACTGTGCTGGGATCACCAAACTTTTCCAGGGCAGTTGGGGGGTATAATAGGGTCATCATACTGCGCATGTGGAGGGTACTGTGGAGGAATTTACTGTAGGAATATCTTAGTGTTTGTGAGACACTATTGTTGACATCATACTTTACGAGTGCAATGAAAGGGGAATCTAGAGCTCCAGTAGTAGAAAAATTAGAGGGCACACAGTACCACACAGTAGGTGCATAATAGGGACACATATGGAAGCAGCGGCTCAGTAATAGGTATAGGCAGGAAA
This sequence comes from Oophaga sylvatica, assembly GCA_033576555.1. NCBI lineage: Eukaryota > Metazoa > Chordata > Amphibia > Anura > Dendrobatidae > Oophaga > Oophaga sylvatica. The sequence goes on from JARQOD010000505.1 coordinate 86,707, forward strand.
AGGAGTTTGTGAAGGTCCCCAACATGGGGACGGTGCCTAAAATATGAGAAATCATATAGAGTACAGACCAAAAGTTTGGACACACCTTCTCATTCAAAGATTTTCTTGTATTTTCATGACTATGAAAATTGTACATTCACACATCAAAACTATGAATTAACATGTGGAATTATTTACTTAACAAAAAAGTGTGAAACAACTGAAACAACTTCAAAGTAGCCACCTTTTGCTTTGATGAGTGCTTTGCACACTCTTGACATTCTCTTGATGAGCTTCAAGAGATAGGCACCGGAATTGGTCTTCTGACAGTCTTGAAGGAGTTCCCAGAGATGCTTAGCACTTGTTGGCCCTTTTGCCTTCACTCTGCGGTCCAGCTCACCCCAAACCATCTCGATTGGGTTCCGGTTCTGGTGACTGTGGAGACCAGGTCATCTGGCGTAGCACCCCATCACTCTCCTTCTTGGTCAAATAGCCCTTACACAGCCTGGAGGTGTGTTTGAGGTCATTGTCCTGTTGAAAAATAAATGATGGTCCAACTAAACGCAAAGCGGATGGAATAGCATGCCTGTTATGTTTCGGTAGCCGAGGAGAAATTGCAAAAAAAATAGGCAAAGTAGTAATACACCAGAGAAGCTGGAAACTATTGGATTGCAGTACACTAAACTAACCGCCACACTAGAAGTAGCCATGGAGCGTACCTACGTTGATCCTAGACGCCTCGTCACAGCCGGCGAGATAACTACACCTAAAGGCAGAAAGATGAAAGCTATCTGCTCCGGAGCAGAATCCCCAAAGAATTAGGAAGCCCCCAAACATGTAATGGCGGTTAGACAAGAAGAAAACACGGACACAGACAGAAAATAGAATGAGCAAACGCTGGGGCCCAATCTGTCTAGATAGAAAAGTATAGAAAAGAATTCTGACTGCAACCCAAAAAAACCCTGACAAAAATACCAACACTTCTGATTAACAAAAAAACCTGAGATCACACAATCTCCACCACCTAAATCAGATCTCTAGTGTAACTCACAACAACTCAGCAAATAAAAAGCGACAAAGGTACAAAGCAAAAGTGCAAACACAAAAGTGGACTAGGCTGCAGTCCACTGCATGCAGCAAACCAGCAATGAAAATCCAACAAAGGAAAAAAGCAACAAAACACTTATCTGAATGAGAGCAGGAAAGCAAGCTGTGCTCCAAGCAAGACCAGGAGGAACAATTGATTACCGGCAAGGCTGATGGGAACTCAGGTCAATTATATCATACCATTCAGAGCCAGCTGAAGGCCATTCAGTAATTAGTTCATTACCCTCAGCAACCACCGGAGGGAGCACCAGCTTAGAAGTTGCCTCCAAAGTATTCACAACAATACCCAGAAGTATCAGAAGTGTTGGTATTTTTGTTAGGGTTTTTGTTGGATTGCAGTCAGAATTCTTTCCTGTACTTTTCTGTCTAGACAGATTGGGCCCCAGCGTTTGCTCATTCTATTTTCTGTCTGTGTCCGTGCTTTCTTCTTGTCTAACCGCCATTACATGTTTGGTGGCTTCCTGTTTTCTTTGGGGATCTGCTCCGGGGCAGATAGCTTTCATCTTTCTGCCTTTAGGTGTAGTTATCTCTCAGGCTGTGACGAGGCGTCTAGAATCAACATAGGAACGCTCCACGGCTACCTCTAGTTGTGTGGTTAGTTCAGGTTACTGCAATCCAATAGGTTCCAGCCTCTCTGGTGTAATACCGCTTTTGCTATTTTTGCCATTTCTCCTCAGTTACCGAAACATAACAGATAAGTCTCCCAGCATGGATGTCCGAAGCAAACACCCAAGAATTGTCTTCCTGACCATAACCTCTCCACTTAACCAAATACTGGAGTTTCCGTCTAGCAAAGAGAGAATCTAATATTTTCTCAACCACATACTCAAGATTGCCCTCAACCAAAACAGGGTCGGGAGGCGCAGCCATAGGAACCACTGGCTCGACAAACCTCTTCAATAAGGACTTGTGGAACACGTTATGGATCTTAAATGTCCCTGGAAGAAGCAAACGGAAGGAAACCGGATTAATAATTTCCATGATCTTATAAGGTCCAATGAACCTCGGCTTAAATTTTGGAGATGCAACCTTCATAGGGATATTCCTTGAGGACAACCAAACCAAGTCCCCCACTTTAAAACGAGGACCATCAGTCCTATGCCGGTTGGCAATCCGCTGGGCCTTCTCTTGAGAGAGAGACAACCTCTCCACTACCTGGTCCCAAATCTGCTGCATACGGTGCACAATAGAGTTAACCCCCAGACAGACAGAAGCCTCCACTGTTATGTTTCGGTAGCTGAGGAGAGCAGGCAAAAAGGCAATACACCAGAGCAGTTGGAATCTATGAGATTGCAGTACCCTGACTAACCACCACAACTAGAGGCAGCCGTGGAGCGTTCCTACGTTGGTCCTAGACGCCTCGTCACAGCCTGAGAAACTAACTACACCTAAAGACAGAAACAGGAAAGCTATCTGCCCCAGAGCAGAACCCCAAAGATAATAGAAAGCCCCCAAACATGTAATGGCGGTTAGACAAGAGGAAATACTGACACAGAAAGAAAATAGTATGAGCAAACGCTGGGGCCCAAACTATCTAAATAGAAAAGGATAGGAAGGGTACTTACTGCAATCCCAGAAAACCCTGAAAAGCACCAACTCTACTAATTTCAAAATCACCTGAGATCACACGACCTCTACCACCTAAATTAGTTCTCTGGTGTAACAAAATCAAAACAGCAGCCACTGAAAAAACTGGAAAAAGCAAAAGAACAAAACTCAGTGGCTGAACTAAACTGAGAGGGCAGAAGCCCCCAGAGGGGACCCTGAAGGCCCCCAAAGAAGTGCAGTACAAAATGCAAAAATATAGCACAAACACAAAAGAAGCAAAAGTCTTATCTGTAAGCAAGAGATGCAGACACGACACAGCAGGCTACAAGGGAAACTGGAATGAAGGATTCAGACCAGAACAATTGTTCACCGGCAACCCTGATGGGAAAATGACTCCCTTATATAAGACCAGTCAGTAACACCTGATTCCCAGTCCTCACAATCTTCACTAGCACCGCTTGTAACCACCAGAGGGAGCCTCTGCTCAGAACTCATCTCAAACCCATTCACAACAGTACCCCCCCCTTGAGGAGGGGTCACCGAACCCTCATTTGAGCAACCAGGTCGGTCAGGATGAGTTCTATGATACGCACGGATAAGTCTCCTAGCATGGATGTCCGAAGCAAACACCCAAGAATTGTCTTCCTGACCATAACCTCTCCATTTAACCAAATACTGGAGTTTCCGTCTAGAAAAACGAGAATCCAATATTTTCTCAACCACATACTCCAGATTGCCCTCAACCAAAACAGGGTCAGGAGGCACAGCAGCAGGAACCACTGGCTCAACAAACCTCTTCAACAAGGACTTGTGGAACACGTTATGGATCTTAAATGTCCCTGGAAGAAGCAAACGAAAAGAAACAGGATTAATAATCTCCATGATCTTATAAGGTCCAATGAACCTAGGCTTAAATTTAGGAGATGCTACTCTCATAGGAATATTCTTTGAGGACAACCAGACCAAGTCCCCCACTTTAAACCGAGGACCATCAGTCCTATGCCGGTTAGCAAACCGCTGGGCCTTCTCCTGAGAGAGGGACAACCTCTCTACTACCTGGTCCCAAATCTGTTGCATACGCTCCACAACAGAGTCAACACCTGGACAGACAGAAGCCTCCGTCTGTCCTGAAGAAAATCGAGGGTGAAACCCAGAATTACAGAAAAACGGAGACATCAAAGTGGCAGAGCTAGCCCTATTATTAAGAGCAAACTCAGCCAAAGGCAAAAAAGAGACCCAGTCATCCTGATCAGCAGACACAAAGCATCTTAGATAAGTCTCCAATGTCTGGTTTGTTCTCTCAGTTTGACCATTGGTCTGAGGATGAAATGCCGAGGAGAAAGACAATTGAACACCCAGTTTAGAACAAAAAGTCCTCCAAAATCTGGAAACAAACTGGACTCCTCTGTCAGACACAATGTTCTCAGGAATGCCGTGTAAACGAACCACGTGCTGAAGGAACAACGGCACCAATTCAGAGGAGGAAGGCAACTTAGGTAATGGCACAAGATGTATCATTTTGGAAAACCTATCACAAATTACCCAGATGGTGGTCATTCTCTGAGAAACAGGAAGATCGGAAATGAAATCCATAGAGATATGGGTCCATGGTCTCTTGGGCACAGGCAATGGCATCAACAAACCACTAGAGCGAGAGCAAGGCTTGGAGCGAGAGCAAGTCCCGCAGGACTGCACAAATTCCCTGACATCACGAGACAAGGTAGGCCACCAAAAGGACCGACTAACCAAGTCTCTGGTACCAAAAATTCCGGGATGCCCAGCCAATGCGGAACAATGAATCTCAGACATCACACTCTTTTTCCATTGGTCCGGGACAAACAATTTCCAACAGGGCAGCGCTCGGGCCTATCCTCCTGACACCCCTCCAGAGCAAGTCTCAAATTGGGCGAGATGGCGGAAAGAACTACACCCTCTTTCAAAATAACAGAAGGATCAGATAACTCAGGAGAGTCCGCAAGGAAACTCCTTGAGAGGGCATCCGCCTTAACATTCTTAGTGCCAGGAAGAAAGGAAACCACAAAATTAAAACGTGTGAAAAACAAGGCCCACCTGGCCTGTCTAGGATTGAGTCGCTTGGCAGATTCCAGATAGACCAGATTCTTATGGTCCGTAAGGACCACCACCTGATGTTTGGCTCCCTCCAGCCAATGTCTCCACTCTTCAAAAGCCCACTTCATGGCCAACAACTCCCGATTACCCACGTCATAATTACGTTCAGTAGGAGAAAATTTTCGAGAGAAAAAGGCACAAGGGTTACTTTTAGAGGTCTCTGGATCTTTTTGGGACAAAACGGCACCTGCCCCAATTTCAGAGGCATCAACCTCCACCTGAAACGGCAGAGAAACATCAGGCTGCCGTAGAACAGGAGCAGAAGTGAATCTCTGCTTAAGTTCCTGAAATGCAGAGACTGCCTCAGGAGGCCAATTCACCACATCAGAACCCTTTCTGGTCAAATCAGTTAATGGTTTAACCATAACCGAGAAATTACCAATAAATTTACGATAAAAATTGGCAAAACCCAAAAATCTCTGAAGAGCCTTTAATGAAGTAGGTTGGACCCAATCACAGATGGCCTGAACCTTGACCGGGTCCATTTCAATAACAGATGGGGACAAAATGAATCCCAGAAATGAGATCCTCTGTACGCCAAAAAGACACTTTGATCCCTTCACATACAGAGCATTCTCTCTCAAAATCTGGAATACAGTTCGAACATGTTTCACATGAGAGTCCCAGTCATTAGAAAAAATCAAGATATCATCCAAATAAACAATCAGAAATTTATCCACAAAATCCCTGAAAATGTCATTCATGAAGGACTGGAAGACGGAAGGAGCATTAGTGAGCCCAAAGGGCATCACTAGGTACTCAAAATGCCCTTGAGGGGTATTGAATGCCGTCTTCCATTCATCCCCGTGCTTAATGCGAATAAGGTTATACGCCCCCTGAGGTCAAGCTTGGTAAACCAAGTAGCGTTTTTCACCCTGGAAAACAGGTCAGAAATCAAGGGTAACGGGTATTGATATTTCACAGTAATATTGTTCAAGAGACGATAATCAATACACGGCCTTAATGAACCATCTTTTTTGGCCACAAAGAAAAAACCGGCACCTAAGGGTGAAGAGGATGGTCTGATATGACCCTTCTCCAATGATTCCTTGATATAAGACCGCATAGCGTCATGTTCAGGTACAGACAAGTTAAAAAGGCGACCTTTAGGGAATTTACTACCCGGCACTAATTCAATAGCGCAGTCATAGCTCCTATGGGGAGGCAAGGATGCAGATTTACTTTCGCTAAACACATCAGAAAAATCAAACAAAAAGTCAGGAACATCCTGAGCCTGGGGGGAGGCAGAAAAAACAGGAGTGTTGGTATTAACACATTGGCAGCCCCAACTGGTTACAGACACAGATTTCCAATCCAAAACAGGATTATGAGACTGTAACCAAGGGAAACTGGAATGAAGGATTCAGACCAGAACAATTGTTCACCGGCAACCCTGATGGGAAAATGACTCCCTTATATAAGACCAGTCAGTAACACCTGATTCCCAGTCCTCACAATCTTCACTAGCACCGCTTGTAACCACCAGAGGGAGCCTCTGCTCAGAACTCATCTCAAACCCATTCACAACACTCCACCTGTCCTGTAGAAAATCGAGGGTGAAACCCAGAATTGCAGAAAAATGGAGACATCAAGGTGGCAGAGCTAGCCCTATTATTAAGAGCAAACTCAGCCAAAGGCAAAAAAGAGACCCAGTCATCTTGATCAGCAGACACAAAACATCTCAAATAAGTCTCCAAGGTCTGGTTTGTTCTCTCGGTTTGTCCATTGGTCTGAGGGTGAAATGCAGAGGAGAAAGACAACTGAACACAAAGTTTAGAACAAAATGTCCTCCAAAATCTGGAAACAAACTGGACTCCTCTGTCAGACACAATGTTCTCCGGAATGCCATGTAACCGAACCACGTGCTGAAAGAACAAAGGCACCAATTCGGAGGAGGAAGGCAACAAGAAGGCACAAGATGTATCATCTTGGAAAGCCTATCACAGATTACCCAGATAACGATCATTCTCTGAGAGACAGGGAGGTTGGAAATAAAATCCATAAAAATATGGGTCCATGGCCTCTTGGGTACAGGTAATGGCATTAACAAAACACTAGAACGAGAGCAAGGCTTGGAACGAGAGCAAGTACCACAGGACTGCACAAAGTCCCTGACGTCACGAGACAAAGTAGGCCACCAAAAGGACCGACTCACCAAGTCTCTGGTACCAAAAATCCCGGGATGACCAGCCAACGCGGAACAATGAATCTCAGACATCACACTCTTCTTCCACTGGTCTGGGACAAACAATTTCCCAACAGGGCAGCGCTCAGGTTTATCCTCCTGACACCCCTCCAGAGCCAGTCTCAAATTGGGCGAGATGGCGGAAAGAACTACACCCTCTTTCAAGATATCTCTATCCTTCTGTGTTCCCTTGCCATCCACATTCACCGCCCCATCCCCCCTCCATCACAACTCAAACACATCAGTCCCTCCATACTTCCCTCTCCCATGTACAGCTCCCATGCACTCCTCATCTTCCTGAGAAACCTCAGCCCATCTTGCCCAAACACATCACAGAAAAAGCCTACTTACAACTCCAACAACTACCTGCTCTTTATCTTCCTTCTCCAACTGATTTCAGGGGACATCTTCCCCAACCCTGGTCCATCATCCCCCAACCTCAATCCCTACCCTACCTCTTATCGAAACCATAATAATCTTATTAATATTACTTGCACTCCCTCATCTCCTTCTTTTAATTGTGCCCTCTGGAATCCACGGTCTGCATGCAACAAGCTATCTTTCCTGCACAACTACTTTCTGAACAACTCTCTTCATCTGTTGGCCCTCACAGAAACCTGGATTCAGGATTCTGACACGGTCTCCCCTGCTGCCATTTCCTATGGTGGCTTACAGTTCTCCCATTCCCCGAGACCCGCAAACAGACATGGTGGTGGAGTCGGCATACTCCTGTCCCCACAATGCACATTCCAGGTCATCCCCCCAATTCCATCACTCTCATTCCCTTCTTTTGAGGTCCACACCATCAGGCTCTTCAGTCCCCTCTCCCTCAGAGTAGCGGTCATATATCGGCCCCCAGGCTTGCCCACTCGGTTCCTTGACAACTTCTCAGCCTGGCTGCCGCACTTCATGTCCTCAGAACTACCAACCCTTATCCTTGGAGACTTCAACATCCCCATTAACAGCCCTACTTCCACATCTGCATCTCAGCTTCTATCACTAACCACTTCTCTAGGCCTCTCACAGCTTCCAACCTCTGAGACACACAAAGATGGTAACACCCTTGACCTGGTCTTTGTCCGCCTCTGTTCAATCTCCCACCTAAATAACTCACCGCTTCCACTCTCTGACCACAACATTCTCTCCTTCATCCTCACAAATCCTCGACCACCCCAGCGCACTCCTACCTACCATACATTCAGAAATCTACAAGCCATTAACCCTCAGACACTTTCAGACTCCCTACACTCATCGCTGTCCCCAATCTCCTCTTTTTCCTGTCCTAATCAGGCTGTTCAGCACTACAATGACCCTCTTAAAAGCTCCCTTGACCAAGTAGCACCGCTCACCCTCAGAACTTCCAAACACACAGTAAAACAGCCCTGGCTCACATTGCAAACTCGACTTCTTCAGCGATGTTCTAGCATCTAGCATGCTTCTTCAGCCTCTGGAGAAAAACCCGCACACCAGAAGACTTCATCCACTTTAAATTCATGTTAAGAACTTATAATGCTGCCCTTCACCTTGCCAAACAGACCTACTTCACCACCCTGATCTCCTCACTAGCCAACAACCCCAAGAAACTTTTTGACACTTTTCACTCCCTCCTCAGGCCAAAAGCACAAGCCCCTAACACAGACATTTGTGCCGACGACCTGGCCTCCCACTTTATAGAAAAAATAGATACTATCCATCAGGAAATCTGCTCCCAACCACCAAGTGCTGTGACTCCCATCCCACCCTGCAGTTCCCCTGGCTCACTTTCCACATTTGATCCCATCACAGAAGAAGACGTCTACAGACTCCTCTCTTCCTCTCGTCCGACTACATGCACTACCGACCCCATTCCCGCACATCTCCTCCAGTCTCTCTCTCCAGTTGTCACAACTCACCTAACTACAATCTTTAATCTCTTGCTCTCCTCTGGCATTTTCCCATCTAACTTCAAACACTCCATCATTACTCCACTACTAAAGAAACCCACTCTCGACCCTTCCTGCACAAACAACTACAGACCGGTCTCCAATCTCCCCTTCATCTCTAAACTTTTGGAGCGCCTAGTCTACTCCCACCTCACCCGTTACCTCTCCACTTACTCCCTTCTAGACCCTTCACAGTCCAGCTTCCGCCCCCTACATTCGACTAAAACTGCACTCATCAAAGTGACCAACGACCTTCTGACAGCAAAACGTATCGGCGACCACTCTCTGCTCATTCTTCTCGACCTTTCTGCAGCTTTCAACACAGTTGACCACTGTCTCCTACTGTCTAGGCTCCAGTCACTAGGCATTATTGACACTGCCCTCTCTTGGTTCTCTTCCTATCTTTCTTACCGCTCCTTCAGTGTTTCGTTCTCTGGCTCCATGTCATCTCCTCTTCCTCTCACTGTCGGTGTACCCCAGGGCTCAGTCCTTGGCCCCCTCCTCTTCTCTCTCTACACGGCCCCAATTGGACAGACCATCAGCAGATTTGGCTTTCAGTACCATCTTTATGCTGATGACACACAACTATACACGTCATCCCCCGACCTTACCCCCGCTGTTCTACAGAACGCCACCGACTGTCTGTCCGCAGTCTCCAACATCATGTCCGCTTTCTATCTGAAACTTAACCTCTCCAAAACTGAACTCCTTCTGCTCCCGCCGTCTACTAACCTCCCTAAATCTGACATTTCCCTCTTCGTGGGCGGCACCATAATAACACCCCGGCAGCAGGCTCGCTGTCTGGGTGTTATGTTTGACACCAATCTCTCCTTCACCTCCCATATACAATCTCTTGCCCGCTCTTGCCGCCTACACCTAAAGAACATCTCTAGAATCCGACCTTTTCTCACCATGGAAACAACAAATACCCTCACTGTAGCATTGATCCACTCCCGCCTGGACTACTGCAACGCTCTATTACTTGGCCTCCCCATTACTCGACTATTCCCTCTCCAGTCCATCCTTAATGCAGCAGCCAGGGTCATCTATCTGGCTAATCGGTACTCTGACGCGTCCGCTCTTCGCCAGTCCTTACACTGGCTGCCCATTTATTATAGGATCCAATTCAAAGTACTGGTTCTCACCCACAAAGCTCTCCACAGTGCAGCACCCCCTACATCTCCTCCCTCATTTCTATCTATCGGCCTAACCGACTGCTGCGCTCTGCAAACGACTTTCGACTTAACTCTGCACTAATCCGCACCTCCAAGACTTCTCCTGCACTGTGCCAATCCTCTGGAATGCTCTACCCCAAGAAATTAGGACTATCCACAATTTGCATGGTTTCAGGCGCTCCCTCAAAGCACATTTGTTCAGAGCGGCCTATCACGTTCACTAATCAAAGTCATTCTATGTGTAAGTGTGTGTGTGTAGCCCGTTCACTATCTCCATCCATCCCTCACTCCCTCAAGATGGCTGGACCATCATTGTAAATGCACCATTGTATATACACAACTGTACTTTGTTTCTCCCCCACCTCATTGTAGATTGTAAGCTCTCACGAGCAGGGGCAGCTTATTTTGCTTTAATTATTGTATTGTTAACGTTGTTACTTATGACTTGTGTTTTGAAACTGTTAAACTGTAAAGCGCTGCGGAATATGTTGGCGCTATATAAATAAAAATCATTATTATTATTATTATTATTAAAATAATCCGCAAAGAAACTGCTCGAGAGGGCATCCGCCTTAACATTCTTAGTGCCCGGAAGAAAAGAAAACACAAAATTAAAACGTGTGAAAAACAAGGCCCACCTGGCCTGTCTAGGATTAAGTCGCTTGGCTGATTCGAGATAAGCCAGGTTCTTATGGTCCGTGAGGACCACCACCTGATGTTTGGCTCCTTCCAGCCAATGTCTCCACACTTCAAAGGCCCACTTCATGGCCAATAACTCCCGATTACCCACGTCATAATTACATTCAGTTGGAGAACATTTTCGAGAGAAAAAAACACAAGGGTTACTCTTAGAGGTCTCTGGATCCCTTTGTGACAAAACGGCACCTGCTCCAATCTCAGAGGCATCAACCTCCACCTGAAACGGCAGAGAAACATCAGGCTGCTGTAGAACAGGAGCAGAAATGAATCTCTGCTTAAGTTCCTGAAACGCAGAAACTGCCTCAGGAGGCCAATTCACCACATCGGAACCCTTTTTGGTCAAATCAGTCAATGGTTTAACAATACCGGAGAAATTACCAATAAATTTACGATAAAAATTGGCAAAATCCAAAAATCTCTGAAGAGCCTTCAATAAAGCAGGTTGAACCCAATCACAGATGGCCTGAACCTTGACCGTGTCCATTTCAATAACAGATGGAGACAAAATGAATCCCAGAAATGAGACCTTCTGTACGCCAAAAAGACACTTTAATCCCTTCACATACAGTGCATTCTCTCTCAAAATCTGGAACACAGTCCGAACATGTTTCACATGAGAGTCAAGATATCATCCAAATAAACAATCAGAAATTTATCCACAAAATCCCAGAAAATATCATTCATGAAGGATTGGAAGACGGAAGGGGCATTAGTAAGCCTAAAAGGCATCACTAGGTACTCAAAATGCCCCTCTTGGGTATTAAACGCCATCTTCCATTCATCCCCGTGCTTAATGCGAATAAGGTTATACGCCCCCTGAGGTCAAGCTTGGTAAACCAACTAGCACTTTTCACTCTGGAAAATAGGTCAGAAATCAAGGGTAATGGATATTGACATTTAACAGTGATCTTATTCAGGAGGCGATAATCAATACACGGCCTCAATGAACCATCCTTTTTGGCCACAAAGAAAAAATCGGCGCTCAAGGGTGAAGAGGATGGTCTGATATGACCCTTCTCCAAAGACTCCTTGATATAAGATTACATAGCATCGTGTTCAGGTACAGATAAATTAAAAAGGCGACCTTTAGGAAATTTACCACCAGGCACTAACTCAATAGCGCAATCATAGCTCCTGTGAGGAGGTAAGGATTCAGACTTGCTTTCACTAAACACATCAGAAAAATCAGTCAAAAAGTCAGGGACATCCTGAGATTGGGGAGAGGCAGAAAAAACAGGATTGTCAGTATTAACACATTGGCAGCCCCAACTGGTCACAGACACAGATTTCCAATCCAAAACAGGATTATGAGTCTGTAACCAAGGGAAACCCAGTACAATAATGTCATGCAGATTATGCAACACCAGAAATTTGCAACTCTCCTGATGATCTGGTTAAACCCTCATTATCACCTGAGTAGAAAACTAGGATTTATTCTCTGCCAAAGGGGTAGAATCAATGCCCAGTAACGGAATACACTTCCTTAGGGGTATCATGGGAAACCCACAACGTTTGGCAAAGTCAAAATCCATCAGGTTAATAGCTGCTCCTGAATCAACAAAAGCCTGAGCCGAAAATGTGGACATGGAGCAAATCAGGGTAACAGTCAACAGAAATTTAGTCTGAACATTACCCAAGACAATTGAGCGCGCAAAACGTCTTCCCCGCTTAGGGCAGATGGAAATAGCATGGGAAGCGTCACCACAGTAGAAACATAACCCATTGCGCTTACTAAACTCATGACGCTGAGCCCCAGAAGTCACTCCATCACACTGCATGGGCTCAGGAGCTCGCTCACAAAGCAACACTATCTCACGCATACCTCAGCGCTCCCGCAAACGTCTGTCAATTTGAATAGCCAATGACATAGAATCATTGAGACCAGAGGGAACAGGGAATCCCACCATAACGTCCTTTACATTTTCTGACAGACCCTTCCGAAAAAGGGCTGCCAAAGCATCATCATTCCATTTGGTCAGGACTGCCCATTTTCGAAATTTCACAACCCTGATTTAATGCCAACAAGGTCTTTTCAGCTTGATCAGTGACATTAGGTTCATTGTACAATAACCCCAGAGCCTGAAAACATACATCAACATCATTCAAAACAGGATCCCCAGGTGTCAGGGAAAAAGCCCAATCCTGAGGGTCGCCGCGCAGCTGTCACGCTGTCTAGCAGATATATATATAAATAATGTCAGTAATCTATCAAGTGGGACAACATTCTATATAACATATAAATAGGTAACATTAACATGTATATATAGCATAGTATTACCTGACATAATATCCTGTGGGTCAATACTGAATCCTTTTCACGCTGTCTCTGGCTAGAGGTGGACCGGGGTCTATGCTGACCCTAAACTGGGGTCCTGACTAGTCCTTCTACCTGGAGGTACTGTTAATGGTACAGAGGTCCAGGCCGCCAGCGTAAACCCTGTCTCCTATAAATCCCTGACCACTGTAATCTAGTCCTTAGAAGGACCCTGATTACCACCATAGGGAATGGACAGGTAAAGGTTAACAAACAGTAAAGACAAATGCGACAGACAGGGGATAAAGTAAATACTGTCTTGCATACAACATTTAAACACAGAGGGAACACCAAAGGTCTAGGAGATAAACTATAAGCAAGGAGAGGAGAAACAACAAAGGAGCTCTTAGCTTAAGTCTTCTCAGAACCGATCCTATCTGCAGTCTGTATGAATGCTTTCACCGGCATCTAACACACAGACTGGCAGGAATATAAAGGAAGCTAATTAGTACATAATAAAAAGCAGCCGGGCGAGGCTGGACCTAGTCTTAGCAAAGAGCTAGGTAAAATTAACTCCCTCACTACCAAACACAAAGTAACAGCAACTCAGCTGCGAGAAGTCAGAATGTGCAATCGCGACGATCCTCGTGGCGATGCACCCATGACAGTACCCCCCCTTCTACGAGGGGCCTCCGGACCCTCAGGGCCAGGTCTGCCCGGGTAAGTTGTGTGGAAGGTCCGAACCAATCGATCTGCGTTAACCTCCGACGCAGGGACCCACGTCCTCTCCTCAGGACCATACCCCTTCCAATGAACCAGGTACTGAAGGGACCGACGATTCAGACGTGAGTCAATGATCTTCAACACCTGAAACTCCAAGCTACCATTGACCACCACCGGAGGAGGAGGCAGAGGCGACGGTATAACTGGCGCCACGTACCTTTTAAGCAACGATTTGTGGAACACATTGTGGATTTTAAACATAGGAGGGAGGTCCAGACGAAATGCCACAGGATTAACTATAGAACTGATCCTGTAAGGACCGATGAACCTGGGACCCAGTTTCCAGGAGGGAACCTTGAGTTTTAAATTCTTGGTAGACAACCATACCAGATCGTTCACACTTAGGTCCGGACCAGACACTCTCCTCCTATCAGCCCTCCGCCTGAAACGGTTCCCCATAGTACTCAAACCCTTCAGCACTCCTCTCCAAACTGAAGCAAGTAACGACGAGAATCGTTCCTCCTCAGGAACCCCAGACAGACGGGTATGTGGGGTCTTAGAGCGAGCACAAACTCCACAGGACGCCACAAAAGTCACCACCTCTTTATTTAAGCCAGGCCACCAAAACCGGCGAGAAAGGAGATCCACAGTTGCCTTACTCCCTGGATGTCCTGCTAAAGCAGAATTATGATGTGCCTCGATAACTCTTTGTCTTAACTGATTAGGAACAAACAGTTTCCCTGGAGGTCCTACAGGAGCGTCCCCCTGAGCCTCCAATACCTCCTCCTCAAGCTCAGAGCATACAGCCGACACTACCACTCCCTCCTGAAGGATAGGAACCGGGTCATCCGTCTTTCCGGCCCCTGGGAAACTACGAGATAAGGCATCAGGAAGCAATTTTATTGAGCAGTCATACGCGCGATGAGGAGGTAACTCTTGACACCCCTCCTCTGAGAACACCTCCTCCGAGCCCTCCAGAAAAGGAGGCAAGGTCCTAGGCACGACCGCACCGATGACCATATTCATGCAGTTATTCTTGCAAAATTCACCCCACTGGTTTATCTCTCTGGATTGCCAATTAATCACTGGGTTATGTTTAGCCAACCAAGGAAGTCCCAACACAATAGGAGTAGGAAGACCCTCCAACACATAACAAGACAACTGTTCTTTATGTATTGCCCCTACTTGAAGGTCTATGTTATGAACAGCTTGTACAAAGCTACCTTGACCGAGAGGCCTGGCGTCAATAGAGCATATAGGGATCGGTTTGGCCAATACACTCAGTTGCATACCTTGCACCTGGGCAAACCGAGCGTCCACCATATTAGCCCCAGACCCACTATCAAGAAGAACAGAAATCCTCTCAACTCTCGTACCAACCACCACCTCCGCAGGTATGAGAAACTGAGACGGACTTGGGGACGAAATACCTACTCCCAGGTTGTCGTCCACCACACAACCTGGGATTAACAGTTTACCGACGACTTTTTTACTCAATGAGGCACGGGATGGACACCCCCCAACAAAATGTCCCTCTCTCCCGCAAAAGAAACACCTTCTTGTCTTGCGGCGCACCGCCGATTCCCTCCTACAAAATGATGTCCCTCCCAACTGCATGGGTTCCTCAGAACAGACCAGGGGAACCTCAATATAAGGGACTTTAGTAGTAGGTGGAGTCATAACAGGGGGCGGCGTTACCTCACACCTCCCCCGAAGCCGTCTATCAATACGAATAGCAAGGGCCATAGCAGCCTCCAGTGACGGAGGAGAATCATACTGAACCAAAACATCTTTTAATTTGTCAGATAACCCTTGACAAAACTGGCTCCTAAGAGCTGGGTCATTCCACTGAGTATCTGTGGCCCATCTACGGAACTCAGAAGAAAATTCCTCCGCCGGACGATCTCCCTGCTGTATCCTACGTAACTTTGTTTCAGCAAGGGAGACCCGATCCGGGTCATCATACACCAGACCCAGGGCAGCAAAAAATCGATCTACTGACTGGAGGGCCGGGAGCCCGGAGGAAGAGAGAACGCCCAGGATTGAGGGTCCCCTTGTAAGAGCGAGATGACAATTCCCACCCTCTGCTCTTCACTCCCCGATGACCGAGGCCGCAGCCGAAAATACAATTTACATGCCTCCCGGAATGCAAAAAATTTGTCCCGCCCACCAGTGAACCTGTCCGGGAGAGAGCAACCTTAGGTTCAGATCTGGTTTGCTCCGGGGGGGGACAAAACCTTGGACTTAATATCCGTAAACTCCATGGACAACCTCTGCAACTGCAGGGCAAGCTGGGCTACTGGATCCATGGTAGCTGAGGAAAATCTTTAGTTTTGGCCGGTGAAAATGTCACACTGTCTAGCAGATATATATATAAATAATGTCAGTAATCTATCAAGTGGGACAACATTCTATATAACATATAAATAGATAACATTAACATGTATATATAGCATAGTATTACCTGACATAATATCCTGTGGGTCAATACTGAATCCTTTTCACGCTGTCTCTGGCTAGAGGTGGACCGGGGTCTATGCTGACCCTAAACTGGGGTCCTGACTAGTCCCTCTACCTGGAGGTACTGTTAATGGTACAGAGGTCCAGGCCGCCAGCGTAAACCCTGTCTCCTATAAATCCCTGACCACTGTAATCTAGTCCTTAGAAGGACCCTGATTACCACCATAGGGAATGGACAGGTAAAGGTTAACAAACAGTAAAGACAAACGCGACAGACAGGGGATAAAGTAAATACTGTCTTGCATACAACATTTAAACACAGAGGGAACACCAAAGGTCTAGGAGATAAACTATAAGCAAGGAGAGGAGAAACAACAAAGGAGCTCTTAGCTTAAGTCTTCTCAGAACCGATCCTATCTGCAGTCTGTATGAATGCTTTCACTGGCATCTAACACACAGACTGGCAGGAATATAAAGGAAGCTAATTAGTACATAATAAAAAGCAGCCGGGCGAGGCTGGACCTAGTCTTAGCAAAGAGCTAGGTAAAATTAACTCCCTCACTACCAAACACAAAGTAACAGCAACTCAGCTGCGAGAAGTCAGAATGTGCAATCGCGACGATCCTCGTGGCGATGCACCCATGACAGCAGCAGAGAGATGACAATTTGAACCTGCTGTGCTGCGTTCCCTGAGGACTTAGGTCATTTCCCTCAGCAACCACCAGAGGGAGCCCCAGCTCAGAAGTCGCCTCCAAAGTATTCACAACACATGCTGCTGCAAGATGCTGTGGTAGCCATGCTGGTTCAGTATGCCTTTAATTTTGAATAGATCCCAAACAGTGTCACCAGCAAAGCACCCCCACACCATCACACCTCCTCCTCCTTGCTTCACGGTGGAAACCAGGCATGTAGAGTCCATCCGTTCACCTTTTCTGTGTCGCACAAAGACACGGTGGTTGAAACCAAAGATCTCAAATTTGGACTCATCAGACCAAAGCACAGATTTCCACTGGTCTAATGTCCATTCCTTGTGTTCTTTAGCCCAAACAAGTCTCTTCTGCTTGTTGACTGTCCTTAGCAGTGGTTTCCTAGCAGCTATTTTACCATGAAGGCCTGCTGCACAAAGTCTCCTCTTAACAGTTGTTGTAGAGATGTGTCTGCTGCTAGAACTCTGTGTGGCATTGACCTGGTCTCTAATCTGAGCTGCTGTTAACCTGCGATTTCTGAGGCTGCTGACTCGGATAAACTTATCCTCAGAAGCAGAGGTGACTCTTGGTTTTCCTTTCCTGGGGCGGTCCTCATGTGATCCAGTTTCTTTATAGCGCTTGATGGTTTTTGCAACTGCACTTGGGGACACTTTCAAAGTTTTCCCAATTTTTCGGACTGACTGACCTTCATTTCTTAAAGTAATGATGGCCACTCATTTTTATTTACTTAGCTGCTTTTTTCTTGCCATAAAACAAATTCTAACAGTCTATTCAGTAGGACTATCAGCTGTGTATCCACCAGACTTCTGCACACACAACTGATGGTCCCAACCCCATTTATAAGGCAAAAAATCCCACTTATTAAACCTGACAGAGCACACCTGTGAAGTGAAAACCATTCCCGGTGACTACCTCTTGAAGCTCATCAAGAAAATGCCAAGAGTGTGCAAAGCAGTCATCAAAGCAAAAAGTGGCTACTTTGAAGAGCCTAGAATATAAGACATAATTTCAGTTGTTTCACACTTTTTTGTTAAGTATATAATTCCACATATATAATTCATAGTTTTGATGTACAATTTTCATAGTCATGAAAATACAGAAAAATCTTTAAATGAGAAGGTGTGTCCAAACTTTTGGTCTGTACTGTATGTCTTTGCTGTATTCTCTGCAGCCAAGTCCTGGCTGGAAGAAGTTGTCATGTTGGTCTGGGCCAGATGGAAAAAACAGGAAAGTGAATGACTTTACCAGAAAGCTGTGCTGTAATCTCTTCTGTAATCTCTTCCAAGCTTTGCAGCACTGGTATCTACCATCATATGGTCACCATATGGCGGTAATGTCAGTGTTGGTCTTTGTTTAGAGATGTAGGTTCTCCTACATTCACTATTAGGGTGCCCCACCATATTTGTAATCATGGTTACATGGTTAGAGGCCCATTCAGAAGTTTTGCCCCCCCCCCTTGAACCAAACCCCTAGCTTTGCCTCTGGAGTAAAGCAATTGCACATGAAAGTGAATGAGTTACATATACTGTATAATAATGTACTGGGGGAAATAAGAAAATGAATAAAATCTATGTGAAAATGATGTACCCTTGAATTAATGACTTAATATAGCTGACTCTACAAGAAATGCTAAGGATTTTTTTCCTAATTTATAGCTTTTGCTTCTTTATTGCCCACTTCACTAAATTAAAAGATAAAAGCATATGTCTATTCAGTGCATTATAAAGTGCACTAAGCTATGACAATCTGAACTACAGCTAGGATCACACATGTGAGGGGTGTAACTTTTGTAATTGCAGGGGTCACAGTTTCACACGGGCTTTGCATCCTACAGGGGCCCAAAACTGTCCTTTTAAGCTCTTATGAGAATACCAGTGCTACTGCGGACCCATGGTAGATGCGGCAATGTGGGAGATTTTGCTTTGGAGCTTCAGGCTATGTCTCAGCACAAGATATACTTGGTGCAGATTCTTGTAGGTTTTGATCTAAAATTCTTCATCACAATACTACAGAACAACGCTAGTGAATAGGATTCCTCAAAACATCCGCCATGAGCAGGAGATTGAAAGGAGCAGTCATTGAGCATTGTACTTTGGCAGAGAGATGTGTTCATTTGTACTGTTAATTACTAGCAGAGCATATCATTAGGCGCAGATGTGCTATATAGACCTACAGTACACCTGAAGATTAGTGATGAGCGAACGTGCTCGGTAATGCTCGTTACTCGCCCAAACATCACTGTACTCGCGGTACTCGGCGAGCAGCGAGCATTTCCGTGTTTGCTCGGCGGGAGTTCTTGTGCACGCCCTGCATTTTTGGCTCTCTTTAGAGCGCCAATCAACATGCATCGATTGTCTGCCACGCACTGTAATGTCGCAGCCATTTTTGTTGTGTTATTACAGTGATTGACTGGCCGCACAGCGTCATCAGGTGTATAAGAGACCGGGCAGCGCCATACTTGGCTCTGTTTCCTCCGGAATTAGCGAGTGTAGGGAGAGCTGCTGACGAGATAGGGTCAGATTTGGGGGTTTAGAAGGTAGTGTAAGTCTAACATCAAAGAAGACACAAATCCAGCTTAATCAACAGTCCTTCTAAGGACTAAATACGGCGTATATAGTTTGCAGTGCTAGGTAGGCAGGGAGTGTAAGTGCGTATATACATATCAGTGCAAGGCATGCACGCACTGTATGTGGGTATGTAGATCTCAGTAGCAGATCGGCATTATATTTGGCATACATCAAGAGAGTCCATTCCATTACTGTCTGCTGCTGCTGCCTATAAGTTATATTGACCGTATCTACACAGCCCTAGGTCTCGGTGGGCAGCAAATTTTTTTGGCATCTTAATCCTGATTATTTTTTTCCAAAGCAATCCAAAACCCCTTTTTTATGTCTAATTGCTTGTTGACACTGCAGAATACAGGCAGATCCTTTTCATAATACAGCTTGAAAATACAGCTATTTTAAACGGGTTTGCCTGTCCCAGGCCTGACATCTGAGTGCGCCTAAAAATCTGCCATTTTTTGTGGTACTGTACAATTTTTTTGGAGTGTCTTATAAAATTTTTGACTCCATTTTGCTGCCCTAAAAATATTCATCTGCCCAAAAAATATTTAGCTACAGGGCAGATATATTACACTGGGTTTTGTCCGCCACATGGATTGCGTATCATTGCGCTAAAAATTTTGCCATTTCAGGCCTCCCCAGGATTTTTTTTTTTAGTTTTTTAGCCTACTTATTGACACAATTTTGCTGACCAAAAAAAAATACAAGGCAGATATTTGAAAGTGGGCTCAGTGTGCTAAAAATTGTGGCATTTCAGGCCTACATTCTCCTTTTTCACTGTCTGTTACCCTATTTGTATAGTCTTTTTGGGTAAAAAAAAAAATCCAGCCCACATATTGACCAGTGTGTTATCTGTGTCAGACGCCTGATCTATCTGCGTGCTACAAATCATTGCACGCTGCTCAGCCTCCTACGCGCTGCTTGTCCCCGCCCCAAAAATATGATTCAATTTTTATAATAAAGAAAATTGCATTTTAACCCCTTCATGACCCAGCCTATTTTGACCTTAAAGACCTTGCCATTTTTTGCAATTCTGACCAGTGTCCCTTTATGAGGTAATAACTCAGGAACGCTTCAACGGATCCTAGTGATTTTGAGATTGTTTTTTCGTGACATATTGGGCTTCATGTTAGTGCTAAATTTAGGTCGATCATTTTTGCGTTTATTTGTGAAAAAAATGGAAATTTGGCGAAAATTTTGAAATTTCACAATTTTCAAATTTTGAATTTTTATTCTGTTAAACCAGAGAGTTATGTGACACAAAATTGTTAATAAATAACATTTCACACATGTCTACTTTACATCAGCACAATTTTAGAAACAAAATTTTTTTTTGTTAGGAAGTTATAAGGGTTAAAAGTTGACCAGCGATTTCTCATTTTTACAGCAAATTTTACAAAACCATTTTTTTTAGGGACCACCTCACATTTGAAGTCACTTTGAGGGGTCTATATGGTAGAAAATACCCAAAAGTGACACCATTATAAAAACTGCACCCCTCAAGCTACTCAAAACTACATTTAAGAAGATTATTAACCCTTCAGGTGCTTCACAGGAACTAAAGAAACGTGGAAGGAAAAAATGGACATTTTAATTTTTCCAACAAAAATTTTATTTTAGCATCAATTTTTTCATTTTTGCATGGGCAACAGTATAAAATGGATCCTAAAATTTGTTGGGCAATTTCTCCTGAGTACACAGATACCTTATATGTGGTCATAAACCACTGTTTGGGGGCATGGCAGGGCTCAGAAGGGAAGGAGCGCCATTTGACTTTTTGAATGGAAAATATGCTGGAATATTTAGCGGTTGCCATGTCGCATTTGGAGAGTCCCTGTGTGCCTAAACATTGGAGCTCCCCCACAAGTGACCCCATTTTGGAAACTAGACCCCTTATGGAACTTAGCACTTTGAACCCCCAGGTGCTTCACAAATTGATCCGTAATAAAAAGAAAGTACTTTTTTTTCACAAAAAAATTCTTTTAGCCTCAGTTTTTTTATTTTCACATGGGCAACAGGATAAAATGGATCCTAAAATTTGTTGGGCAATTTCTCCTGAGTACACAGATACCTCATATGTGGTCATAAACCACTGTTTGGGCGCACGGCAGGGCTCAGAAAGGAAGGAGCGCCATTTGACTTTTTGAATGGAAAATATACTGGAATATTTAGCGGTTGCCATGTCGCATTTGGAGAGTCCCTGTGTGCCTAAACATTGGAGCTCCCCCACAAGTGACCCTATTTTGGAAACTAGACCCCTTATGGAACTTATCTAGATGCATAGTGAGCACTTTGAACCCCCAGGTGTTTCACAAATTGATCCGTAAAAAAAAAAGAAAGTACTTTTTTTTCACAAAAAAATTCTTTTAGCCTCAGTTTTTTATTTTCACATGGGCAATAGGATAAAATGGATTCTAAAATTTTTGGGCAATTTCTCCTGAGTACACAGATACCTCATATTTGGTCATAAACCACTGTTTGGGCGCACGGCAGGGCTCAGAAGGGAAGGAGCGCCATTTGACTTTTTGAATGGAAAATATGCTGGAATATTTAGCGGTTTCAATGTCGCATTTGGAGAGTCCCTGTGTGCCTAAACATTGGAGCTCCCCCACAAGTGACCACATTTTGGAAACTAGACCCCTTATGGAACTTATCTAGATGCATAGTGAGCACTTTTAACCCCTGGTGCTTCACAAATTGATCCGTAAAAAAAAAAAAGTACTTTTTTTTCACAAAAAATTTCTTTTAGCCTCAGTTTTTTTATTTTCACATGGGCAACAGGATAAAATGGATCCTAAAATTTGTTGGGCAATTTCTCCTGAGTACACAGATACCTCATATGTGGTCATAAACCACTGTTTGTGCGCACGGTAGGGCCCAGAAGGAAGGAGCGCCATTTGACTTTTTGAATGGAAAACTAGCTCCAATCGTTAGCTGACACCATGACGCGTTTGGAGAGCCCCTGTGTGCCTAAACAGTGAAAAAAAAAACACATGTGACACCATTTTGGAAACTAGACCCCTTATGGAACTTACCTAGATGTGTTGTGAGCACTCTGAACCCCCAAGTGCTTCACAGAAGTTTATAACGCAGAGCAGTGAAAATAAAAAAAATCATTTTTTTCCTCAAAAATTATTTTTTAGCCCGCTATTTTTTATTTTCACAAGGGTAACAGGAAAATTGGACCCCAAAAGTTGTTGTACAGTTTGTCCTGACTACACTGGTACCCTATATGTGTGGGGGGAACCACTGTTCGGGCACACGTTGTGGCTCGGAAGGGACGTAGTGACGTTTTGAAATGCCGACTTTGATGGAATGGTCTGCGAGCGTCATGTTACGTTTGCAGAGCCCCTGATGTGCCTAAACAGTAGAAACTCCCCACAAGTGACTCCATTTTGGAAACTAGACCCCGCAAGGAACTTATCTAGATGTGTGGTGAGCACTTTGAACCCCCAAGGGCTACACAGAAGTTTATAACGCCCGGGCATGAAAATAAAAAAATCATATTTTTTCCACAAACATGATCTTTTAGTCCCCAATTTTTTTATTTTCCCAAGGGTATCAGGAGAAATTAGACCCCAAAAGTTGTTGTCCAATTTGTCCTGAGTACACTGATATCCCATATGTGGGAGAAAACTACTGTATGGGCGCACGTCGGGGCTCGGAAGGGAAGTAGTGACGTTTTGAAATGCCAACTTTGATGGAATGGTCTGCGGGCGTCATGTTACGTTTGCAGAGCTCCTGATGTGCCTAAACAGTAGAAACTCCCCACAAGTGGCCCCATTTTGGAAACTAGATCCCCTAAGGAACTTATCTAGATGTGTGGTGAGCACTTTGAATCTCCAAGTTCATCACAGAAGTTTATAACGCAAAGCCGTGAAAATATAAAATCATTTTTTTTCCACAAAAATAATTTTTTTAGTCCCCAATTTTTTTTCCCAAGAGTAAAATGAGAAATTAGACCCCCAGAGTTGTTATGCAATTTTTCCTGAGTATTCTGATACCCCATATGTGGGGGTAAACCACTGTTGGGCACACATCGGGCCTCGGAATAAAGGGAGCACTGTTTGACTTTTTGAACGCAAAATTTGCAGCAATCAATGGTGGCACCATGTTGCGTATGGAGACCCCCTGATGTGCCTAAATAGTGGAAATCCCTCAATTATAACTCCAACCCTAACCCCAACACACCCCTAAACACCCCTAACCCTAATCCAAACCCTAACCATAACTCTAACCCCAACACACCCTTAACCCTAATCCCAACTCTAACCATAACCCTAACCACAAGCCTAACCCTAATCCCAACCCTAACCCCAAAACACCCCTAACACTTATGCTAAGTTTAACCCTAACCACAAACGTAACCCTAATCCGAATCCTAATTCCAACCCTAACCCTAATTCCAACCCTAACCCTAATTCCAACCCTAACCCTAATTCTAACCCTAACCCAAATTCTAACCATAACCCTAATTCTAACCCTAATGCTAACCCTAATGCTAACCCTAAGGCTAACCCTAACCTTAGTTCTAACTCTAACCCTAAGGCTAGGTTCATATTGCGTTTTATCAGCCCGTTCAACACATAGCATTGATGGGCTGGTAACGGTATAGCATAACGCGATTGCGTTATGCTATACCCGCTAGCGCAGATGAATCAGCAGATGATTCATCTGTGCTATCAGTGACGGAGCCCAGACGCTGCAGCCCGCGTCCGAGGCTCCATCACTGAATGACGGCACTTCGCGAATGCATGCCGCTTTACGGCATGCGTCACGATGCGCCCGACAATGGGGGTGAAGGGCAGCGTTAACGGACTGCGTTACACCGCATTATACCGCGGTGTAACGCAGTCTGTCTAACGGACTGCCATAACGCAATATGAACCCAGCCTAACCCTAACCCTAATTATAACCCTAGCCCTAACCCTAACCCTAAGGCACCGTGCACACATTGCAGATTCACTGGCCGATTTTTCCATGCGTATTTTGCTAAATCCACAGGTAAAATTACCTGCGTTTTACCTGCAGATTTAGCGCTGTTTAAGGGCCTGTGCACAAGTTGTGGATTTACTGCGGTTTTGCTGCGGTTTTTGTGCAGACTTGCCCTGCGGTTTTACTCCTATAATGGAATAGGTGTAAAAATGCTGCGGAATCCGCACAAAGAATTGACATGCTGCGGATTTAAAACCGCACCAAATCTGCGCGGAAAAATCCACAGCATGTGCACAGCGTTTTTTTTTACCATTTATTTGCATTGTACTGTACATGGTTTCCGGATCTGCTGCGGATCCGCACCGCCAAATCCGCTGCGGATCCGCAGCAAAATCCGCAACGTGTGCACAGGAAAAAAAAAATTCTTTATTTTATCATTTGTCCCTACCTATGGGGGTGATAAAGGGGGCGTTTATTTACTGTTTTTTTTTATTTTGATCACTGTGAGAGAGTATCACAGTGATCAAAATAATTTTTTTTTTACACTAGAGGGCGCACTGCGCATGCGCCCGCCATTTGCCGGGACGGATCCACGGGCGCCAGAAGACTGGAGGAGGTGAGATGACACTGGGGGGGGATTGGAAGGCGGGGGCAGCAGACAGGAGCGGAGAGGAGAGGACCGGAGCGCAGGGCATCAGATAGTAACGGCGGTGACCGATCGCTGCCATGAAATCGGTGGCGGCGGCCGATCACCGCCGTTACTCGGTGTGGGGAGGGTGGGAACTCGGTGTCCATCCATGGCAGATGCTATTGCAGCATCGGCCATGGCTGGATTGTAATATTTCACCAGATTTCAGTGGTGAAATATTACAGATTGCTCTGGCTGTTTCACTTTTAACAGCCAATCAGAGCGATCGTAGCCACGTGGGGGTTAAGCCACCCCAACTGTGGTGATGCACAAAGGGTCTTGTGCCTGCGGGTCGGGTGACCTTTCAGTGACCCCGGTCACCCGGCCCGCAAGAACATGATTTATAGCATGACGCCTACGTTGGTGTCATGGGTCGGGAAGGGGTTAAAGTACCATTTTTTGGGACCTTCCTTTTCATTTTGGTTACCAGAACAGTGATATTCCAAAAAAATATGATGTCGTGCCCAATTTCTCTTAGGCTGTACTCCCCTGCATCTAGGTCACCGTGTCTGTCTTCTGCAGTCCGTCGCAGCGCCGGCGCTTCGGGTGCTTAATGTGCTGTCCCCCTTGCTGCTCACATGCTATCAGTGGGGACCCACTTCTGCTTTGCGTGTTTTTTCCATCAGTTTATGGACAGGTTCCCTGTCTAAACACACCTCCTCTTCCTGGGTAATGGGGCCTGTCCTTTCCCCTATTGCTTACCCCAGAAAACAGGGGACGCAGCCTTGATAGTTACGGACCAAAGGGAAGCACAGGTACCCACAGCCTGGTCTTTCTGAGTCCGTACATATTTGCCCAATCAGTTCTTTAATGAAAGCATCAGAGAAGGCATGTTATAATTTTCAAGAGAAAATTGTACATTACATCCAGAACAGTTTCACTTTGAAAGACTTTGTGGCTCACATCAATCCACAAGATGATACTAGTCTCATACTTCAACATTTCGGTGGTAAATCATTGCTACACAGATAGGTTGTGTATGTTCTGACTTCTGTAACATCATTTGGGTGATAATTCTTAATACCTATTTGCTTCATAATATATTCATCATCTTCTTCAAGGCTTCGGAATATAATGTTGTAAAAGTGAAAGCAAGTTGGAGAAATGTGTGGTAAATCATTGGTGAAAGTAATTGTAATCTTTAATATTTCTACATTTCGGGTGCGGATAACCACCTCATTGATCTTATTTAGTTTCTTTGACAAGAAAAGAACAGCTCCATCAAAACCACGTGCTTTTCCAAGTAATTCATCATGTTGGTAAACTAGAGGTGAGTTAGGGATCTAGATAACATCTGGGGACTGTAGTTAACATGGCACTGTGACAAGACACACTGGGGAATAGCTGTTAGCCAAAATTTGGAGAACCCGAGGGTCACGGGAATAACAGTGTAACATTAACTCAACCAATGCGTGCCAGACTGATAACAGGCAAGACTTCCATGTCCTCACCAAGAGGATGACTGACCATGCTCTCCTCCTCCTCCTTCTTGTCCTCAGGCCTTCCACAACTTTCAACTAACCTTTGCATAATCATTGTAAATAAATAATTGTAAATATGTCATTGTACATACACCCCAGTAGTTTGTATATCTCCCACCTCAATGTAGATTGTAAGCTGTCACGAGCAGGGTCATTTTCTTTTGGTTTAATTATTATATTATTGTTAACGTTGTTATTGTTACTTAGTTAGGACTGTTGTGTTTGAAAATGTTAAACTGTAAATATTAGTGATGGGCGAGCACTTAAAATGCTCGGGTGCTCGTTGTTCGGGTCGAGCAAATTGGAATACTCGGGTACTCGGACAGAACAATGAGCCCAATGTAAGTCTATGGGAAACCCGAGCAATTTTACCGTGATCGCCCCGGGGGTCCTTTTAAAGTCTAAATACGTCTGAAAATGATGGAAACACTGCTCAAATGACACGGGGACATCATGGGGATCACCCCAGGAAGCATTCCTGACTCCTAGTTCACAGCTTTAAACAATATTGTTAGAGTTTCATGCCATTTTTACCGATGCACCAAAAAACATACCAAAATGGATTTTGCTGGGAAATATGTTAACCCCTTCCCGACCTATGACGCCGACCGGGGTCACTGAAAGGTCACCCGACCCGCAGGCACAGGAGGCTTTGTGCTTCACCCCGGGGGTGGCTTTGCCCCCACGTGGCTACGATTGCTCTGATTGGCTGTTGAAAGTGAAACAGCCAATCAGAGCGATTATAATATTTCACCAACGAAACTTGGTGAAATATTACAATCCAGCCATGGCCGGTGCTGCAATATCATCGGTCATGGCTGGAGACACTAAACTGACCCCCCCTCAGCGACTGACGGGGGCGATCTGCCCGCATCACCAACTGACGGTGGCGGCAGCATTTGCCGCCGCCATCAGCATCTGCTCCTCCTCCTCTTCATTCTGCTCCTCCCAGCTTCCGATCCCCCCTGGTAACTCCAGAGTCCCGGTGTCCCTCCCGCCGTCCCTCGTGCCCAGTCCATGGGCGCCTCCATCTTCCAATGCTCCCGCTGAATCTGCCAGCCGGCAGATTCATTCATTCATTGAAAGTACATTTTAATCACTGTGATAGACCCTATCACAGTGATCAAAATAAAAAAAAAAAGTAAATAACCCCCCCTTTATCACCTCCATAGGTAGGGAACAATAATAAATTAAAGAAAATATTTTTATTTTTCCATTAGGGCTAGTGTTAGGATTAGGGTTAGGGTTAGGACTAGGGTTAGAATTAGGGTTAGGATTAGGGTTAGGATTAGGGTTCGAATTAGGGTTAGGGTTGGTATTAGGGTTAGGGATGGAATTAGGGTTAGGGTTGCAAATAGGGTTAATGTTGGAATTAGGGTTGGAATTAGGGTTAAGGTTGGGAATAGGGTTAAGATTAGGGTTAGGGGTGTGTTGGGGTTGGGATTAGGGTTAGGCTTGTGGTTAGGGTTATGGTTATGGTTGGGATTTGGGTTAGGGGTGTGTTGGGGTTAGGGTTATGGTTAGAGTTGGGATTAGGGTTAGGGGTGTGTTGGGGTTAGGGTTGTGGTTAGGGGTGTGTTGGGGTTAGAGTTGGAGTTAGAATTGAGGGGTTTCCACGGTTTAGGCACATCAGGGGGTCTCCAAATGCGACATGAGCCACTATTGATTCCAGCCAATTTTGCGTTCAAAAAGTGAAACAGTGATCCATCCCTTCCAAGCCCCGAAGTGTGCCCAAACAGTGGTTCCCCAACATATGGGGTATCAACATACTCAGGACAAACTGGACAACAACTTTTGGGGTCCAATTTCTCCTATTACCCTTGTGAAAGTAAAAAAATGCAGGCTAAAAAAATCATTTTTTGAGGAAAAAAAATTATTTTTTATTTTCACGGCTCTGCGTTATAAACTTCTGTGAAGCACTTGGGGTTCAAAGTGCTAACCACACATCTAGATAAGTTCCTTTGGGGGTCTAATTTCCAAAATGGGGTCACTTGTGGGGGGTTTTCACTGTTTAGGCACATCAGGGGCTCTGCAAACGTAACATGACGCTGCTGACCATTCCATCAAAGTCTGCATTTCAAAACGTCACTACTTCCCTTCCGAGCCCCGATGTGTGCCCAAACAGTGGTTCCCACCCGCAAATTGGGTACCAACGTTCTCAGGAAAAACTGGACAACAACTTTTGGGGTCCAATTTCTCCTGTTATCCTTGTGAAAATAAAAAATTGCGGGCTGAAATATCATTTTTTGAGGAAAAAAAATGATTTTTTATTTTCACGGCTCTGCGTTATAAACTTTTGTGAAGCAGTTTGGGGTTCAAAGTGCTCACCACACATCTAGATAAGTTCCTTTGGAGGTCTAATTTCCAAAATGGGATCACTTGTAGGAGGTTTCCACTGTTTAGGCATTCAGGGGCTCTCCAAACGCGACATGACACGCGCAGACCATTCCATCAAAGTCTGCATTACAAAACGTCACTACTTCTCTTCCGAGCCCCGACATGTGCTCACACAGCAGTTTTCTACCACATATTGGGTATCAGCGTACTCAGGACAAATTGGACAGCAACTTTTGGGGTCCAATTTCCTTGGCAAAAATCAAAAATTGGGAACTAAAAATCATTTTTGTGAAAAAAAATTTTCCACACCCAGGCATTATAAACTTTAGTGAAACAATTGGTGGTTCAAAGTGCTCACAACAGATCTAAATAAGTTCCTTAGGGGGTCTAATTTCCAAAATGGTGTCAATTGTGGGGGCTTTCCACTGTTTAGGCACATCAGGGGCTCTCCAAACGCAACATGGCGTCCAATCTCAATTCCAGCCAATTTTTGTTTGAAAAAGTCAAATGGTGCTCCTTCCCTTCCGAGCC
Source organism: Oophaga sylvatica (assembly GCA_033576555.1). Lineage (NCBI taxonomy): Eukaryota > Metazoa > Chordata > Amphibia > Anura > Dendrobatidae > Oophaga > Oophaga sylvatica. Next base: position 116,132 of record JARQOD010000505.1, read on the forward strand.
CTGCCGTGCGCCCAGACAGTGGTTTTCCCCCACATATGGGGTATCTGTGTACTCAGGAGAAATTGCAAAACAACTTTATCTGTCTATTGTTTGTAAAAGATTATTTTTTTGATTAAAACGATAAATGTTCATTTTTCCTTCCACGTTGCTTCAGCTCCTGTGAAGCACCTGAAGGGTTAATAAACTTCTTGAATGTGGTTTTGATCAGCTTAAGCGGTGCAATTTTTAGAATGGTGTCACTTTTGGGTATTTTCAGACATATAGACCCCTCAAACTGACTTCAAATGTGAGGTGGTCCCTAAAAAAAATGGTTTAACAGAATAAAAATTTAAAATTTGAAAATTGCGAAATTTTCAAAAATTTCACCAAATTTCAGATTTTTTCACAAATAAACACAAAAATTATTGACCTAAATTTACCACTAACATGAAGCCCAATATGTCACAAAAAAAACATTCTTAGAATTGCTAGGATCCATTGAAGCGTTCCTGAGTTATTACCTCATAAAGGGACACTGATCAGAATTGCAAAAAAATGGCCAATTCATTAAGGTCCAAATAGGCTGGGTCATGAAGGGGTTAAGGTACATCCTTTCCAGGTTAATGACTTGTATATAAGGCAAAATAAATAACCCCAGACCAAAATGTTCCTCCACCACTCGGGCTATGTTCAGGAGCAGCGTTTTTGAAGCGTTTTTCAACTTTAACATTGCTTTCAACCAAAACAAATGCATTCACTAGGAAATGTCATTGTAACATTTACCAACCCTAGCTGGCCATGTGGTGTGTGACACATAAGCAGACATATCTTGTTTCATTTATGAAGGAGGGACTCTTAAACTCACAGAGCCTATTTTTACAGGGGCATCAGGCAGCATTAAGCTGCTTAAAGGGCCATTATTAAACAGTGGGTCTCCTAAACTGTTATAGCCTATTCAGTGAGTGGATGGGCTGCCAAGAATTACGACGCACCCCAATACCCCTTTCACAAGATGTCCAGGGTGGCTTCCATAAAAAAAGTTGCATTGAATGCTAAGCTTGCCCTGCTACCAAGTCATATGCACCCCAATAAGCCTTTGAACCCAGGTACTGGATAGGCCAAGGAAAATCCACTTCACATTATTCATTTTGTACTCCCATTCTGTTTTCTTATGCATTGACTGTAAGGCCTGCCCTACTACCAAATCATATGCACCCCAATATGCCTTTGAACCCAGGTACTGGATGGGCACATGAAAATCCAATTCACATTATTCATTTGTACTCCCATTCTGTTTTCTTATGCATTGACTGCAAGGCCTTCTCTGCTACCATGTCATATGCACCCCAATAAGCCTTTGAACCCAGGTACTGGATGGGCCAAGGAAAATCCACTTCACATTATTCATTTTGTACTCCCATTCTGTTTTCTTATGCATTGACTGCAATGCCTGCCCTGCTACCAAGTCATATGCACCCCAATGACCCCAAACCCCCCTTGGAAAAAGCATGGAGGAGGACCTCATAAAAAAAATGTCCCATTAAAAAGGAGCGGGTCTCCTAGACTTGGAATGCCCATACAGCTTCGTCCTGGGACAGCTCATAGAATCCCACGGTTTGCAATATCATCTCTACGCTGATGACACACAGATCTACCTCTGTCGACCTGACATCACCTCCTTACTGACCAAAATCACACAATGTCTGTCCGCTATTTCATCCTTATTTTCTGCTAGCTTTATAAAAGTGAACATGGACAAAAAAGAATTCATCATCTTTCAACTATCTCCCTGTACCCCTCCACCAGAACTATCCATCAATGTTAATGGCTGATCACTTTCCCCAGTCCCGCATGATCAGTGCCTCGGGGTGAGCCTCAACTCTGCCCTGTCTTTCAAGCCACATATCCAAGCCCTTGCCTCCTCCTGCCGACTCAAACTCAAAAACATTACCCTAATCCCTACATTCCTTGACCAAGAAAATGCAAAAGTGATTTTGCACGCCCCCATCATATCCCGCATCGAGTATTGCAACCTGCTACTCTCTGGACTCCCCTATAGCACTGTTACACCATTCCAATCTATCCTAATTCCTAAACTATACTGCTCGACTAATCTACCTGTCTCACTGTTATTCCCCAGCCTCTCCTCTCTAAACCTTAAAACTATGACATACAAAGCCATCCACAACCTGTCTTCTCCATAAATCTGTGACATGGTCTCCCTGGACTTACCTACACGGAACCTTTGATCTTCTCAACATCTTCTTCTATACTCCCCTCTTATCTCTTCTTCCCCAGCCGCATTCAAGACTTCTCCCATGCTTCACCCATACTCTGTAACACTCTACCCCAACACATCAGACTACCGCCTACCACTGACACATTGAAAACGAACGTGAAGAGAAACCTATTCTGACAAGCCTACAACCTGCAGTGATCCTCAGTCTACTGAACTGCACGACCAGCTCAACCCTCTCCTAGTGTGTCCACACCCATCCCCTGTACACTGTGAGCCCTCGCGGGAAGGGTCTTCTCTCCTTCTGTACTTGCGTCTGCCTTGTATTGCTCATGTTTAGTGTACTTGTCTATGTCTGCCCCTTTTTCACATGTAAAGTGCCATGGAATAAATTGCACTATAAAAATGACAAATAAGAATGATATCATCATCCACCACCTCCTCTTCCACTTCTGGACCCTGGTCCTTCTCCTGACTTTCTGGCAGTTGTGTGTCATCATCATCCACCTCTTGTGATAGGTTTACACCCTCGTCTTCATGTGACCCTGGCTGCTCAAATATTTGTGCAGCACTACATGCAATATCATCTTGCCCCACTTAAAGTGTTCCGTGTGAGAAGGCTGAATCTAAAAATGGTTAAGTGAACAGGTCTTAGGAGTGTCCAAGTATGTGATCAGTTGTCTACAGGCAATTGGCATGGTGGGAGTAAGGAGGATCAAGGTGAGGAATATGCAGTCTAGACTCACGGCTACTCAGACTTGACCGTGTGGAAGATAGGGTGCTAGTGGTGTTGGCAAAGTGACTGTTGGTGGCAAAGTGACTGGAAGCATTATCCGTTATCCAAACAACAACCTTTTGACACTTCTGTGGGTTCAATACGTGGTGTGCTGATACGTTCCCCTAGTAATTGGCACAGTAAGGTCGATCTACAAAATGTGTGTGCCTCAGCCTCTGTATGCACCATCATCATCAAGTCCACTTCCCCGTGCCTTGCTACACGCCTTGCCCCTTTCAAATGTACTACATTATTTTCCACGTTCACTCCAAATGGCTGAATGTGGAGCGAACGTATATGTTATCCGTGTGTGGGAAACCCACAGTTTAAACTATCTGGCCAGTAGGTAAAAATTTTTTTAAAAGCAAACTGATGTCAATAACTTTAGTAAGAGACAGGAAAAACAGTTCAATGGAGTACTCAAATGCCACAATTTGTAGCCCACAAATAGATGATGAGGCGTCTGACGGAGACAGGCCACTCTCAAATATCTTGCCTGTATTTGTTTTTTTTTTGTGCCAGAAAAATTGTGTGAATAAGTAGGCTATGACACAACCACAAAAAATCAATGGAGGCCTGATACCTTATGCATATTAAAGCTGAGCTGGGTCACCTGATCAAGCCTGGGAGGAGAAGAGTAACCCTTTTTGTGTTATCTGTCAACAGGTCTCAAAATGTATTGAAAATGCCCATTCCACATAAAAATGGCAAGCATTTAGATGAAAACGCACAATACATACGGTATCCCATAGAAATGGCTTCTTAGTGAGATACCACACATCCTCCACATCTCTTCAGACATGACAGCTAGAACACCAGAGTGAACGTATTCCGTGATGCAACAGCCACGTTATTGTTTGCAAAGGGATGTTTGTGGTCTCTGCAGAGTTCACCTATTGTTTCTTGTGCCTCCCCCCCTCCCAATGAGGAGTACAACTAAATATCAATTATTAAAAAATTATAGGTTTGTACAGGAATAGCAAATAGATAGTGGTGATGTGGCACTGTGCCCTGTCAACACTAGAGTACCTTTTTTGTTAATTACCAGAATTACATACAGGAAAGATGTATATCTTTGTACCGTGTTAGCCAGTAGATAGAAAAATATTTAGAATTGAGAGTCCTCAGTCGTTGATACCTTTTAATGGCTAACTGAAAAGATGGTAACAAATTGCAAGCTTTCGATACTACTCAGGTCTCTTCATCAGGCAAAGACTAAAGAAAATCTGACGAATCACATATTTATTCACAACACAGCAGAGAAACAATGCAATAGATAAGACAAGTGATGTGAAGCAGAACTGTCATTATGGGAGATAGAGATGAACATAAATATTGGAACAGTTCATAGATAAGGAGTGTGAAAGTTTTATTGTCCTCTGATTGGGGTCTGGTATTGTTGTGATGCCCTCAGAAGGTATGAAGAGCAAATTCCTTAATTGATGTAAAAAGACATAAGTCCATGCGACACATTCATTCCAGCACTGAGAGTGTCAAAGGTCGTCATGAGTTTATATTCCCAAACTTTTCTGTCTCTCTCAGACTTAAAATAAGCTTTTAATACAAGTAATTTCATGTCCATCATGCTATGACCGGGGATACAAAAGTGTTTGGCCACAGGTAGATCCTATGACATGAGGATCGCGGCAAATATGCTCGGTTTTCCCATAGACTTACATTGGGCTTGTTGCTCGGGTCAAGTACCCGAGTATTCCAATTTGCTCGACCCGAATAACGAGCACCCGAGCATTTTAGTGCTCGCTCATCACTACTGAAGATCTATACTATGCCCTGAGTTGTGCAGTGTCATCTATGCTTTGCATCAAAACAATATGTTAAAAGGCATCTCTTAATGTCTGAGTCACCTTTACAATAAATAGGTTAATAAATAATATTGCTCAGGTTTTAGGCTGAGAATAAATATTTGACCATTTTTAATGCTTTCCAGTTGAATAATCCTAGAATCACTATCTATTCTTAGTATGAAGTGTCCGATACATAACTGGGGAATTACAAGTGAAACAACGGTTTTAATTTCCATATTGGTAAGAACCAAGATCGTCAGTTGAGAGAAAATGTCCTCAGAATGAACAGCCACGTCAGGAACATGAAACTGTGTCTGCACCTGTGACACGGCTATGGGCCCACCTGCACCTCTAGTACAGTCAGCACCCTTTGCTATCAGGAGTTTACAGCGCGTTTTGTACCCTGTGTATTTTGTATAATTTTATTTATTTACAGTGTCAGCATATTTAGCATTCTACACAGATTATTATTATAATTTATTTATATAGCACCATTAATTCCATGGTGCTGTACATGAGACGGAGTTACATCAAAATACAAATATCACTTACAGTAAACAAACTAACAATGACAGAATGATACAGAGGGAACAGGACCCTGCACTTGCGGGTGTACATTCTACAGGATTATAGGAAGGAGACAGTAGGTTGGGGGTTGCAGTAGCTCCAATGGTGGCCACGTGGTCATTACAGGTTGTAAGCTTTTTTAAAGAGATGGGTTTTTCAGGTCCCGTCTGAAGGGGGCACAGAATTCTAGAGGAAGGGGGATATTCGGGAGAAATTTTGGAGGCAATTGGGTGAGAAGCGAATAAGCGTGGAGGAGAGAAGGAGGTCTTGGGAGGACCGGAGATTACGTGAGGGAAGATATTGAGAGATTAGTTCGGAAATATACGGAGGAGAAAGGTTATGGATGGCTTTGTAGGTCAGTGTTAGTAGCTTAAACTGGATACCCTGGGAAATTGGGAGCCAGTGAAGGGATTTGCAAAGAGGGGAAGCAAGAGTGTAGCGAGGAGAGCAGCAGATTTAAGTACGGACTGGAGGGGTGCGAGAGTTTTAGAAGGTAGGTCACAGAGGAGGATGTTGCAGTAGTCATGGCGGGTGATGATTAGGGCATGCACAAGCATTTTGGTAGAGTGAGGGTTGAGGAAAGGATGGATTCTGGAAATGTTTTTCTGCTAGAGGCGACAGGAGATGGCGAGAGCTTGGATGTGCGGTTTGAAGGACAGGGCAGAGTCAAGGGTTTCTCCAAGGCAGTGTATTTCCAAGACAGGGGAAAGTGTAATTTCATTTATTGTGATAGATCAGGTAGGGAAGGTATGCGAGGAGAGATAATTAGTTCAGATTTGTCCACATTGAGCTTGAGGAAGCGAGAGGAAAAGAAGGCGGATATGGCTGATAGACACGCTGGGATTCATGACAACAGAGAGGTGAAATCTAGGCCAGAGAGGTAGATCTGAGTGTCATCAGCATATAGATGGTACTGGAAGCCATAGGACTTTATGAGTTGTCCCAGGCCAAGGATATAGATTGAGAAGAGAAGGGGCCCTAAGATAGAGCCTTGAAAGACACCAACAGAGAGAGGGCGAGGATTATAATTAGTGATGAGCGAGCAGTAAAATGCTCAGGTGCTCGTTATTCCGGTCGAGCAAATTGGAATACTCGGGTACTTGACCCGAGCAACGAGCCCAATGCAAGTCTATGCATTTATGCCGTGATCCGCCCCGGGGGTCCATGTAGGCTCTAAAAACGTCAGAAATCGATGAGGACAGTGCTCAAATGACATGGGAACATCATGGGGAATACCCCTGGAAGCATTTCTAACTCCTAGGTCACTGCTGTGACCAATATTGTCAGAGTGTGACGCCACTTTTACAGGTGCACATTAAAACATACAAAAACGAAACCAAAATGGATTTTCCAGTGAAATATGTTAAGGAACATCCTTTCCAGGGTAATAATTTGTACGTAAGGCAAAAGAAATAACCCAAAAAAGTGTACCTCCACCACTTGGGCTATGTTCACACGTAAGTTTTTGATGCATTTTTCAACTGTAGCATTGCTTTCAGCCAATAAAAATGCATTCTCTGGGAAATGTCATTTTAACATTTAACAACCTTAGCTGGCCATGTGGTGTGTGACACATCATCAGACACATCCTGTTTCATTCATGAAGGAAGGACTCTGAAAGTCACAAAGCCTATTTTTATAGGGGCATCAGGCGGCACTAATCTTCTTAAAGGGCCATCAGCTGCCTATGCTTTGCAGGATGGCCACATGAAAACCAAGTTCACATTATTCATTTGGTACTCCCATACTGTTTGCCTATGCATTGAATGCAAGGCCTGCCCTGCACCAAAGCAACACGCACAACAATAACCATTGGAACAGATGTCCTGGAAGGCAACATGAAACCAAAGTTCCTATTTTTTCCATTTGGTACTGCTATACTGTTAGCCTAGGTATTGAATGCAAGGCCTGCCCTGCACCAAAGTAACACACACCCCAATAAGCCTTTGAACCCACGTACTGGATGGCCACCTGAAAGCATTGTTCCTATAAATTTGGTACTCCCATATTGTTTGGAGGATGGTCTCCGAAAACTGTCATCCCAGTTTAAAGGAGTGGGTCTCCTATACTTGGAATGCTCAAACACTAAGTGTATGGGCTGACAAACATTTCCACCTGGGGTGTACACATCAACATACTGTGTAAAAATTTTTAATTAAAAGGGCATCAAAAACACCCTTTTACACAATAAGTTGGCTGTTGAATCACGGACCACGGTCACCATGTTGATCTAGTGGATGATGAGGATGAGGAGAAGGAGTAGGATAACACACCAAATAGCCAAAGTCAGGAAGCGTATATCCATGAGTGGATGTGAAGAGGTGCATGGTAATACACCTCCCAAAAAAGACACTGAATTGGAGAGTATGTTTCGCACTTATTCAGTGGTGTAGAGAAGTCTGGCCCAATCCAGCCCTTGTTCATTTTTATAAGAGTCAGCCTGCCTGCATTTTCAGTTGACAGGTGGATGCTCTTATCAGTTATAATTCCATCAGCAGCACTAAAAACCCGCTCTGACAAAACATTAGCGGCGGGGCAGGCCAGGACCTCCAAGGCATAGAGAGCCAGTTCATGCCACGTGTTCAGCTTGGATACCCAATAATTAAAAGGTAATCACAGAGGACATTGGTATGGTCAGCAAGGTACTCCCTCAGCATCTTCCAAACTTTCCACTCCTTGTGAGAGTACCCCATTCCTCAGGGCCAGGGCGATGGGAGGCTCTGAGAAAACTGTCCCAGAACTTTGCCAGTGTTACCCTGCCTCTGCTGGATTGGGGTTGTGTCTCTCTCGCCTCTACTCCTTGGTTGTCAAATGAACTGTGACTGCCACCAGCATTTTCAGATGGGAATTTTTTCATTAATTCCGCAACAATGGCCATCTGGTACTGCATCATTTTAGTACACCTATCTGACTCTGGAAGAAGAGAGTGAACGATCTCCTTGTAACGTTGGTCTAGAAGTGTCACCATCCAGTAATGAGTGTCAGCACAAATTTTGATAATGTGAGGGCCATGTAAAAGGCAGCGCAAGATAAAGCCTGCCATGCGTGCAAGACTGCTAACTGTCAAGACTTCCGTGTCCTCACCAACAGGATGACTGACCATGCTGTCCTCCTCCTCCTCCCTGTCCTTAGGCCATCCATGCTGAACAGACGGTATGACAGTTGTGCTTGTAGTAACGTCTATTGCGCATGAAAGTACCTCCTGTTCTTCCTCCTCCTCTTCCTCATTATCAACCAATCCACGTTGGGATGACATGAGGCTTGGCTGTGTGTAATCACCCTGTATGGTGCCTTGCTCCATCTCATCGTGCTCCGCCAGCAATGCATCCTCCTTCATTGTGAGCAGAGAGCTTTTCAGAATACAGAGAAGGGGGATGATGACACTAATCATGGCTTGCAGGAGCTGTAGACTGTGGGGGCAACCCTGATTGACCTAGGGCCCACAATCCTCGGCGTCGGGAGGACGTGTTCCATCCCAAGGTCCTACTGGATCCCGGCTTCCATTATGTTAACCCAGTGTGCCATCAGCAAGATGTAAAGTCCCTGTCCAGAAGCACTTGTCCATGTGTCCGTGGTTAGGTGTACTTTCCCAGTAACTGCATTGTTGAGGGCACGGGTAATGTTGTGGGACACATGTGTAATGCCGGGATGGCACACTGGGAGAAATAGTGGCGTCTGGGTACAGGGTACCTTGGGACAGCCGCCAACATCAGGTTGCAGAAAGCCTCCGTATTCACGTGCCTGAAAGGCAACATTTCAAGCACAAACAGACGAGAAATATGTGAATTTAGTAATGTGGCCTGTGGGGCGTCGGCTGTGTTCCAATGACTGGGTTATGGACAACTGAAGGCTACGCTGGGACAAGGCCTGGACGTGCTTGATGATGGTGGTAGTTGAGTGTGTGCAACGACAGGTGCAGGGCAGGAGGCATCTTCGCAGGCATCATGGACAAAGGATTGGCTTCCACCCACAACAGCAGAAGAAGCTGGTTGAAACTCAGTTTTCCGTCGGCCATTTTGCTTTCTGTCTTTCTGCAGCTCTTGCCCTCAGTTAATATGGAGTTTCCAGTTTTCATGTTCCCGCCCTGATTTTTCCCTCTTGCTTCTTAAGCAGCCTCAGCTGAACAATCAGTGCTCCTGAATCAGGCCTCAGTCAGTCTGTGACCTGACTCCTGGAAACCTTGGACTTGTACTCCAGCTATTCCCTACTGAGGAACCTTGGAACACTTTTGGACTCTGGAAACCTGCTGTTTGGTGAATCCATGTTTGCAGAGGAATTACGGTACAGAGAAGAGATCCTGAACCTGCTTTGGAGATTTACTGTAGTGCTTGAAGTTACTCTGGCCTGCTGTGTCTCCTGTCGCTGTTCCTGCAAACTGTGTGAACTTTTCAGCATGCTTGTATGAAGTAATACAAGTCATTTCATTTCAACCTATGTCTCCTGTGTTTTCCTCGCACCCAAGCACAAGACGCTATAGGAACTGTACACTATACATGACAAGATTCAGGAGCCAATGTTTAGTGTCTGCTGGGTCTGGGAAAGCCGTGTCTGCTGTGACTGTGGATATCAGATGTCCGTTTAATACCTTATGTGATGACAGTGGTTGTGACTTCTCACAACCATTCCAGGTGAGCGCATTCCCTTAAAATTTTACTCTGGAGTGTTACCACAGGTAAACACTATTGTTTTTTTTTTTTTTTTTTCTTCCTTTCCTCTTCTCCTTCCAGCACCTCTGCCTTAAAAGATCTGGAAGATGGAGGCCCGCATAAAGGAACTTTGCGGAGTGACTGATACAATCCTTTCAGATGTACAGACTTTAAAAACCCGTTTTGCAAGCCTACAGGACCTCACTAATCATAATTTGCAAGTGTTTGGACAGACTACCCAGGAATTGCGAGCCAGCATTGAGGCTCTAGAGGAACGAGCCCAGGCTCCTGCCATAACCCCAAGTTCTGGGATCCCCAAATTACCTCCTTTTCGTTTTGGCGGTGAACGTGAGAAATTCAGGGGATTTATTAATCAATGCAATTTATTTTTCTCTGCACATGCTTCACAATTTTCCACTGAACGATCCAAAGTGCTTACTATAATCATGTTGCTTACCAATAAGGCTTTGATGTGGGCAAACCCTCTGATTGAGACTGAGGATGATTGTTTGAATCACCTTGATGCTTTTATTTCAGCCATGGGGCAGGTGTTTGATGACCCCAATCGAGGTGCAACAGCTGAAGCAGCCATGTTAACTTTGCGCCAAGGTAAGCGTTCAGTAGCCGAATATGCCCTGGATTTCAGGAGATGGGCTCTTGATACCACTTGGGACACTTCCGCTAAAAAATCTATTTTTCGGAAAGGGTTGTCTCCACTGATTAAGGATGAACTTGCTCGTGCCGACCCTCCCACTGCGTTAGGTGACTTTATCAACTATTGTATCCGTATTGATGCTCGCCTGATTGAACGCAGACAAGAGAGATGGTTCGAAAATAATCGCACTAACCTTTTACTACCTCCCTCCTCAGCTAAGGAACCTTTGAGTAGGATCACAAGGGAACCAGAACCTGAACCCATGCAGGTGGACTCTTTGCAAAAACGGGTTAGTGATGCACGCAAAGAACATCGTATAAAGGAAAATCTATGTTTCTACTGTGGTAAGTCAGGGCACTTCATTATAAACTGCCCCAGCCGTTCTCGTAAGACTACTGCAGCAGTCATTCACTGTGAGTGTTGCGAGAGGAGCTCTGTCATGTCCGAGCCTCAGGCTCCAGAGAGATCTGCTGCAAGAGATCTTGATTTCTCGGACTTAAACTCTGTTAGTTCTGGGGACGATGACGGTATAAACGCTGCAATTTTTCAAGTTTCCTCAGCGGTGTCCCAGCTGAGTTGTAAAAGAAACAATTCTCATTGCTTCCTTTCCATCAAACTCTGGGTTGACTCAGTCTGGGTGTCTAGCTCTGCTATGATCGACTCAGGAGCAAGTGGAAATTTTATGGATATCTCCTTTGCTCTGAAACAGGGGATACGTTCAGTGAAGAAGGCTACTCCAGTACAGATGGAGACTGTGGATGGCTCTCTACTGACTTCTGGACCAGTGGATCAAGAAACAGAGCCTTTGAGGGTCCTTATGGGTAAAGATCATCAGGAGAAAATGTCTTTTTTGCTTATCTCTTCTCCCCACTTTCCCATCATTCTAGGGCTACCATGGCTGCAGGCGCAGAATCCTACGATTAACTGGGAGAACAAGGAATTACACTTTCCGGAGAAACAGATGAGTCAAGGAGTTTCAGCTTGCTCTGTTCCTAAAGGAACCATGTCAGTCCCTGAACTACCAGCTGTATACCAGGACTATGTGGATTTATGTGACAAGAAGAACGCTGATCAGCTTCCTCCTCACCGTCCATATGATTGTCCAATTGAATTATTGCCCGGAGCCGAGATACCTTTTGGTAAGATCTACCCCCTAGCGGGGCCCGAGCTAAAAGCTTTGAAGGATTATATAGACGAAAATTTATCCAAGGGCTTCATACGCCCCTCTTCATCTCCCGCAGGTGCACCCATCTTCTTTGTGAAGAAGAAAGATGGATCTCTGAGACCCTGCATAGACTATAGGGAACTCAATAAGGTTACTATTAGAAACCGTTATCCATTGCCTTTAATCCCTGAGTTGTTGGAGAGAGTGCGGCATGCCAAAATTTTCTCTAAACTGGATCTCCGTGGGGCCTATAACTTGGTCCGTATTAGACCTGGGGATGAATGGAAGACTGCTTTCAGGTCACGCTATGGACACTTTGAATATCTAGTTATGCCTTTTGGTCTGAGTACCGCCCCAGCCACTTTCCAACACTTCGTGAATGATATCTTCAGGATCTCCTAGATACATTTGTGGTGATTTATCTGGATGATATTCTAATTTTTTCTAACTCCACAGAGGAACATCATGGACATGTGAGAATGGTCTTAGAACGCCTAAGACAAAACCATCTCTACATCAAACTTGAAAAATGTGAATTCCATAGGACCGAAATTCAATTTCTGGGGTATGTACTATCTATGCAAGGGATTAGTATGGATGGAAGCAAGACCCAAGCCATCAAGGATTGGCCAATTCCTAGAAATGTGAAGGAGGTGCAGCGTTTCATCGGGTTTGCCAACTTCTATAGACGTTTCATTAAGAATTTTTCTGAGGTAGTGTCACCTATCACCCAACTTACCCGGAAACAGTCTAGGTTCTCCTGGACCCCGCAAGCTCAGGAAGCATTTTCCTGTTTAAAGGATAAATTTACCACCGCACCTATCTTAGTACATCCCAACCCCGAGCTTGCCTTCATAATAGAGGTGGATGCTTCAGACTGTGCCGTTGGAGCTATACTCTCTCAGAGAACAGGTGAGAAGAATGTCTTGCATCCCTGTGCCTTCTTTTCCCAGCAGTTGTCTTCGGCTGAGAGGAACTACGATGTGGGCAATAGAGAATTGTTGGCCATTATTGCCGCCTTCAAGGAATGGAGACACCTTCTTCAGGGAGCTGCACAGCAAATAGTCGTCCTGACAGACCATCGTAACCTTGAATTTATCAGGTCGGCTAAGTGCCTGACTCCTCGCCAGGCTCGCTGGAATCTTTTCCTAAACCAATTTAATTTTGTCATTTCTTATAGACCAGGATCGCGCAATGGAAAGGCTGATGCACTCTCTAGGATTCATTCAGCAGAGACACGTCCACTTACTCCTCCTAAGACTATTCTTCCTGACTCTAGATTCCTGGGAGTGATTCATAATCAAGACCTACTTAAGGACATCAAGGAAGCATACCATGCGGATTCTTTGTTGGCTCAACCCCCAAGGGACGTAAGTCTTGTCTTTAAGAATGGTGTGTGGATTCAGGGACAAAGTCTGTATATACCTGAAACAATCAGATTGAGAGTATTGCAACTCATCCACGATTCCAAGATAGCCGGGCATAGGGGAATTCTAAAGACACAAGAATTTCTTTCTCGTTTCTTTTGGTGGCCCACTTACAGGAAAGATGTCTTAAACTATGTCACTTCATGTGAAGTCTGTGCAAGATGCAAAACACCTCGCTCCTCACCAACTAGTCTGTTGCAACCTCTTCCCACCCCATCCCGCCCGTGGGGATCCATTTCTATGGACTTCATTGTGGAGTTACCAACCTCTCAAGGGAAGAACACCATTTTAGTGGTGGTTGACCGTCTAACAAAGGCAGCTCATTTTATCCCTTGTGTCGGCTTACCCACTGCAAAACAGACATCAGACTTGATGATTAAGAATGTGTTTCGCTTACATGGAGTACCGGATGAGGTCATTTCGGATCGAGGGGTGCAATTCACTTCAAGGTTTTGGCAAAATTTCTGTGCAGCATTGGACATTAAAGTAAACCTTTCTTCTGCTTTTCATCCCCAGACTAATGGACAGACAGAACGAACCAATCAGACCCTGGAGCAGTATCTCCGCTGTTTTATCTGCCACCTACAGGATGATTGGGTGGATCTACTTCCACTGGCTGAGTTCTCTTATAACAACTCTCAGAGCGCCTCCACTAAGCAGTCTCCTTTTTACTCCAATCTAGGTTATCATCCTAACATTCTTCCTCGATTTCCCATAGATACGCCCTTGCCGGCAGTGGCTGAAAGAATCACTTCTTTACAAAAGAATATGGATCTTCTAAAGGAAAATCTAGAATTGGCTCAGGAAAGGTACAAGAAAGCAGCAGATAAATTTCGTAAACCTGCACCAGCTTTCAAGGTAGGAGATTTGGTCTGGCTGTCAACCAGAAATCTTAAATTAAAGATTCCATCGTCTAAATTGGGACATAAGTACATTGGACCTTATAAGATCAATAAGATTATAAGTGCTGTTGCTTGTCGTCTTTAACTGCCCAGAACTATGAGAATCCACCCTGTCTTTCATGTATCCCTACTAAAGGCTGCAACACCCAATACGTTTCCTGGACGTTCTTCTCCTTGCCCTGACCCAGTGCTGGTCGATGGTCAGGAAGAATTTATGGTGGAAAGGATTCTAGATTCCAGGTTGTACAGAAATCAGTTGCAATATTTGATTAAATGGCAGGGCTACCCAGTGGAGGACAACTCATGGGAACCAGTCAATAATGTAAATGCTCCTCGCCTGCTCCGCCAGTTTCATCAGAGGTACCCTGACAAGCCTGGTCTGAGGTCATCCAGAGGTTGTCCCTAAGGGGGGAGTAATGTAAGGTTCTTTGTCTCTGTTGACATGTTCCTTGAAACTCAGTTTTCCGTCGGCCATTTTGCTTTCTGTCTTTCTGCTGCTCTTGCCCTCAGTTAATATGGAGTTTCCAGTTTTCATGTTCCCGCCCTGATTCTTCCCTCTTGCTTCTTACGCAGTCTCAGCTGAACAATCAGTGCTCCTGAATCAGGCCTCAGTCAGTCTGTGACCTGACTCCTGGAAACCTTGGACTTTTACTCCAGCTATTCCCTACTGAGGAACCGTGGAACATTTTTGGACTCTGGAAACCTGCTGTTTGGTGAATCCATGTTTGCAGAGGAATTACGGTACAGAGAAGAGATCCTGAACCTGCTTTGGAGATTTATTGTAGTGCTTGAAGTTACTCTGGCCTGCTGTGTCTCCTGTCGCTGTTCCTGCAAACTGTGTGAACTTTTCAGCTTGCTTGTATGAAGTAATACAAGTCATTTCATTTCAACCTATGTCTCCTGTGTTTTCCTCGCACCCAAGCACAAGACGCTATAGGAACTGTACACTATACATGACAGTCAGGCTCATCATAGATGCGGCCCAGGGCATGAAAAAACGTATCAACAGTCATCCTCTCAGGAGCAGAAGGAGAGAGAGAAAAAGCCCAGGCTTGTGGTGCCCCCCGAAGTAGGGAAATAATGACCCCCATCCTCTGGAACTCATTCCCAGAAGAGCGAGGCCTCAGGAGAAAAAAAAGTTTACATCCTTCCCTGAAGGCTCTGACATCATTTTTATCCCCTGAGAAGTAGTCGGGCAGTTTAACTGGAGATTCAGGAGATACTAATGACACATCCCTACCACCAGTACCCAGAGACCCCACAGCAACAGCCCCCTGTACGGTATCTACCAGCTGCTGCTGGGTCTGAGCCATCATGCGCTGCTCAACATTCAACTCCTGGAACCCTTGCGTCAGACGTTTCACCTGACCTGTTAACACCTGCATGGGATCCATGGGGATAACACTCCTAAATCTCCCCCTCAGAAAAAAAAATGTAACGGTCGTTTATAATGTCAGGGACACCGCACTGCACTTGCTCACTGAGCCACTGCATGTGTCCTGAGTGAACAAACTGTGCCCAAAGATACCTGTATAGCAAAGCCGCAGCAGGGAAGACGTGTGTTTCTGAGGAACAGGACCTTCAGCATGTGACTGCCAAGGGGCGGAGCCGGCCACACATCTCTCAGAGGCAGCAGTAGCAGATAGAGAATGCTTCAGGCCGGAGAACCTGCAGGCACGTGACTGCCTAGGGGCGTGGCCTAAGCCCTCCATATAACGCACCTGCGCATTGCAATCTTGAATTGCGCACACGCAGTATGCTTTGCCCGCAGATTGCAATGCGCAGGCGCGTTATACGGAGGGCAACGACTACAATTCCCAGAAATAATGGAGACAGCAGCGAACAACATGTTAAGGCAAGTACCCAAAACACCGCCCATCTGACCTGATTGCCATTATTTAAATATCCCGCCAATTTAGGGTGACAGATTCCCTTTAAGCGCTCAGCGCAGAGCGCAGGATAGATGTGCACTGAGCCTTACTACCATCTTTATGAAACAGAATGAATGAATCAACAGAGGGTAAAGAATTGATTTTATTTATTTTTCACACCACTCCTTATGTGGTATAAGTGATAAGAAGACTATATTTTTTGGGTCGGTACGATTTTTACACAATGAAAACTATTTTATAGAAAAAATAAATAATTTTGCATCGCTTTATCCTGAGAGCTATAACTTTTTTATTTTTCTGCTGATGGAGCTGTATGGCAACTTGTTTTTTGCAGTACAAGATGACTTTTTTAGCTATATCATTTTATATATATATTCATCTTTTTGATTGTGTTCTATTCCAATTTTTGTTCAGCGGTATGATAAGAAGGCATCGTGTTTTGCCTCATTTTTTGTTTGTACGGTGTTCACTGAAGGGTTAAGTAGTGGGACAGTTTTATAGGTCAGGTTGTTCTGGACACGTGTACTTTTATTGTTTGTTTTTTTTTCATAAAAATATTTATTTATGGGTACAATCTATTACTTTTTTATTATCATTTTGTGATTTTTTAAAAATACTTTTACACCTTTTTTTTAAACTTTTTTTTACTTAGTCCCACTAGGGGACTATGCACTGTGCATGATCTAACTTTCTTGCTAGTGCTTGGTGACCTGGATGTTGTCATGATGACATCAGGTCACCATGGCAACGATCAATCTCCCTCTGCCTGTCTTCTAAATGCTGTGATCGATATTGATCACAGTACTTAGGGGTTAAAGTGTCTGGACCGGTGTGGGCACCACTCCTGGCACTGAGTGCTGGGTATCAGCTGTGAGAATCAGCTGACACCTGGTGGCGATCGTGCATGCACAGCCCCTGTGAGCGCAAAATCGCATGGATGTATCCATATGTCTGAAGGTCCTGTCACACTAAGCGAGATCGCTAGCGAGATCGCTGAAGCGTCACTTATTTTGTGACGCAACGGCGACCTAGACAGCGATCTCACTTAGTGTGACACGCAGCGACGACCAGCCCCCCTCCTGGGTGTCGCTGATCGTCGTTGAATGTCCTGTACAATTTTTGCATTGTTGGTCTCACGCTGGCCAGCTCGCATCGCTGCGTGTGACAGCGGGAGACCAACGATCAGCGAGCTCCCAGCGCGTACAACAGAAGTTGGGAATCGGTATCTAGGGTACATATCGGGTAACTAAGTGTGGCGCCGCGCTTAGTAACCCGATGTTTAGCCTGGATACCAACTCCCAGCACATACAACTGAAGTTGGGAGCTGGTATCTAGGGTACACATCGGGTAACTAAGCACCACACAGTGCTTAGTAACCCGATGTTTAGCCTGAATACCAGCGTGCTCGCTGGTCCTGATCGCTGGTGAGTCTGCCCATGTGACAGCTCACCAGCGATCAGCAAACGATTTTCCCAGCGATCCCATCCACGTCGGATCGCTGGTGGGATCGCTGGGACATTGAAGATTGTGACGGGACCCTTAGGTTGATAAGTGCCCACCGACATGGATGTATGGTTACATTCAAGTTTGAGGATAGGTTAATGTTGATTTTGTGTAATTCTGAAGAAGCCCCCGGGTCATAATTGAAATGTGTTGTTTGCACTTTAAACAATAAATTTATCTATCAAACATGATTTTTATGTTTATTTATGCACTATGCATCCTCACATGGTGACTACTAAATACATGAATTCCCATATGGCTGTACAAGTAGATAATTAGTTTACATTTTCTTTTATCAAAAACTGCCAAAGCCATTTGATCACGTCAAGATGTACACCATTAAAATTGATGGTCTCTAT
Organism: Oophaga sylvatica; assembly: GCA_033576555.1. Classification (NCBI taxonomy): domain Eukaryota; kingdom Metazoa; phylum Chordata; class Amphibia; order Anura; family Dendrobatidae; genus Oophaga; species Oophaga sylvatica. The sequence continues at coordinate 134,043 of JARQOD010000505.1, forward strand.
CAGTAATTTCAGTAATTTTTCAGTAAAGCCTCATCTGTACTTGGAAAGTGACTAGAAACCAGGCACTGTTTGTAATTAAACCCTTGTTTGGATAATGGTGCCCTGGAGATCTGGAGGGGCCACCCCTCCCCCATTGTATATTACCTGTACTACCAATATGTATCTGTACAATAATTTGATACTATAGGTCTGTGGGCTCTAGTTTTGGATTTTTTTATTGTTTTTATGGTTGTTTCCTTTCGATCTGAGTGTTCATGATTCTAGCGCCACAGTGCCTAGATAGCACACTTCCTATAAAGGTCTTATTGCATATTACACTGTGGTTGTACTGCTCCTGGTGTGTTTTGAGTTTTCTAAAATCTAATCTCAAAGTTGAGATTAGGTAAAATAAATTTAATATTCAGAGGAATTAAGATTTGTGAAACACTAATCTAATGATAAATATTGATGGCAATAGAAAAAAAATCTTACGCAAAGTTTAACATCTTTACCAATTCATAAGTTATATCCACCAGTTAATTATAACATTTAGTAAAAAACAACTTCATAACGATACAAATAATTGCTTTATTATCATGAAATTGACATAACAGAAATAGAAAGCACAAGTTACATCTTTGTGACAGCTTTCATTAAGTGAAAGGTCGAAGAAACAGTGAATGCCAAACTGCAAGAAGTACAGAGCATGACTTTGTTACTCAATCGACTTAAACTAAAAGTAAGGAACATTTTTTTACTACAGGTTATTATATCAGGAGATAATTGGTGGACAGGTCATGCACTGTGATCAAAATATAAAATGCTTAAAATTCATTGTTTTATAGTCTAATAATATCAATGAAGTAGTATCAGAGCAGGGTATACACTAATGGCATTCAGATCTTTTAAAGGTCTGGATGATCTCTTTGTCCTGATGGGTGACTTTACAGCCGTACTCCGCATGTTTGTTGTACTCGGAGTTCAACTCCTCTTCAGAGGGACCATAGATAAATACACTGGGCGCCTTCACTTCACCGGCTGTTGGATATACAGTATATAAAACATAGTTACAACCAAGATGAAAACTTTTTCTCCTGCCTCTTCGAAGAATTTTTAAAACATTTAAACCTACATTTATTAGGTTTTGAACTTTATACGCCAGTCAAAAAACACTGTTGATGAATTCAAAATGTATCAATAAATTTGTCACATAGTGGACTGTCTTAATGGCAGAAAAATAATTATTTGCCTGTTAAGAGCAGTAATAGGTTTGTGCCTTTTTTCACTATTTTCAGGTTTTGAACTAATTCTTGTACACTTACACTCATAATCACCACTTTTCAAACCTGACAGGTGCTGAGAAAAGGTATTTTCCACCAAAATGGCAATTGCCATTATTTTCAACTTTTATGGGCTCAGTAAATTTCAAAAACAAGGTATTTGTGTATTCCTGTCAATAACTCTATAGACTTGTGTAATAAATGATTTAAATAGAACGACTGAATGCAGTATCTCTTTCTGCACTTTAATAGGTTAAGTGTGTAGATTTATGAGAGGACACCAATAAAACTACAAGGCAAAACTTCCAAGGAAACACGTGAATAGATATGAAGCTCTATGCCATGATAAACCAGTGACAATTTTATACATTTATTTTAAAATATGTGCATTTATGTGATGCAAGGTTATGCCAATAAAATTTCATTAAACCTATTACTTTTTTTTTTTTTTTATCAAGCTTTGTAACAGACCCTATTGTTAGATTCTGAGACTTCCAGGTTATCATCAATACAATTTATGTTATTTAAGTAATTCACAACAGGAAGAACATTTGTTGTGATAGTGAATTAATACCTGCTTTTTATCAATATTATTTCCTATGATATTATTTTCCACCTTTACAGCATGGTAAAGGGAAGACAACTATGGAATTCGATAAACACTAAGGGTCTTTTTACACTGCACGATTATCTGATAAACTTGCAGTCTAAACAAGCTACCAATCACCCAACAAACAAGCAAAACGCTCGTTCGCCGGGTGAAATGATCTTTCGTGCTGCACAATACATCATCATTCTTGGCAGTGCATTATCCTGTGTAATCAGGAGTCATGCTGCCAAGAGCAATGATATCCTTTGCACATGGAACGATCTAACACAGATTACTCAGAGGACATCTGAAGTCGGGATGGCCTGTGTGGCATCTGAAGTCGGGATGGCCTGTGTGGGCATCTGAAGTCGGGATGGCCTGTGTGGGCATCTGAAGTCGGGATGGCCTGTGTGGGCATCTGAAGTCAGGATGGCCTGTGTGGGCATCTGAAGTCGGGATGGCCTGTGTGGGCATCTGAAGTCAGGATGGCCTGTGTGGGCATCTGAAGTCGGGATGGCCTGTGTGGGCATCTGAAGTCGGGATGGCCTGTGTGGGCATCTGAAGTCGGGATGGCCTGTGTGGGCATCTGAAGTCAGGATGGCCTGTGTGGGCATCTGAAGTCGGGATGGCCTGTGTGGGCATCTGAAGTCGGGATGGCCTGTGTGGGCATCTGAAGTCGGGATGGCCTGTGTGGGCATCTGAAGTCAGGATGGCCTGTGTGGGCATCTGAAGTCGGGATGGCCTGTGTGGGCATCTGAAGTCAGGATGGCCTGTGTGGGCATCTGAAGTCAGGATGGCCTGTGTGGGCATCTGAAGTCAGGATGGCCTGTGTGGGCATCTGAAGTCAGGATGGCCTGTGTGGGCATCTGAAGTCGGGATGGCCTGTGTGGGCATCTGAAGTCGGGATGGCCTGTGTGGGCATCTGAAGTCGGGATGGCCTGTGTGGGCATCTGAAGTCGGATGGCCTGTGTGGGCATCTGAAGTCGGGATGGCCTGTGTGGGCATCTGAAGTCAGGATGGCCTGTGTGGGCATCTGAAGTCAGGATGGCCTGTGTGGGCATCTGAAGTCAGGATGGCCTGTGTGGCATCTGAAGTCAGGATGGCCTGTGTGGGCATCTGAAGTCAGGATGGCCTGTGTGGGCATCTGAAGTCAGGATGGCCTGTGTGGGCATCTGATAAACTTGCAGTCTAAACAAGCTACCAATCACCCAACAAACAAGCAAAACGCTCGTTCGCCGGGTGAAATGATCTTTCGTGCTGCACAATACATCATCATTCTTGGCAGTGCATTATCCTGTGTAATCAGGAGTCATGCTGCCAAGAGCAATGATATCCTTTGCACATGGAACAATCTAACACAGATTACTCAGAGGACATCTGAAGTCGGGATGGCCTGTGTGGGCATCTGAAGTCGGGATGGCCTGTGTGGGCATCTGAAGTCGGGATGGCCTGTGTGGGCATCTGAAGTCGGGATGGCCTGTGTGGGCATCTGAAGTCGGGATGGCCTGTGTGGGCATCTGAAGTCGGGATGGCCTGTGTGGGCATCTGAAGTCGGGATGGCCTGTGTGGGCATCTGAAGTCAGGATGGCCTGTGTGGGCATCTGAAGTCGGGATGGCCTGTGTGGGCATCTGAAGTCGGGATGGCCTGTGTGGGCATCTGAAGTCGGGATGGCCTGTGTGGGCATCTGAAGTCAGGATGGCCTGTGTAGGCATCTGAAGTCGGGATGGCCTGTGTGGGCATCTGAAGTTGGGATGGCCTGTGTGGGCATCTGAAGTCGGGATGGCCTGTGTGGGCATCTGAAGTCAGGATGGCCTGTGTGGGCATCTGAAGTCGGGATGGCCTGTGTGGGCATCTGAAGTCAGGATGGCCTGTGTGGGCATCTGAAGTCAGGATGGCCTGTGTGGGCATCTGAAGTCAGGATGGCCTGTGTGGGCATCTGAAGTCAGGATGGCCTGTGTGGGCATCTGAAGTCAGGATGGCCTGTGTGGGCATCTGAAGTCGGGATGGCCTGTGTGGGCATCTGAAGTCGGGATGGCCTGTGTGGGCATCTGAAGTCGGGATGGCCTGTGTGGGCATCTGAAGTCAGGATGGCCTGTGTGGGCATCTGAAGTCGGGATGGCCTGTGTGTGCATCTGAAGTCAGGATGGCCTGTGTGGGCATCTGAAGTCAGGATGGCCTGTGTGGGCATCTGAAGTCAGGATGGCCTGTGTGGGCATCTGAAGTCGGGATGGCCTGTGTGGGCATCTGAAGTCGGGATGGCCTGTGTGGGCATCTGAAGTCAGGATGGCCTGTGTGGGCATCTGAAGTCAGGATGGCCTGTGTGGGCATCTGAAGTCAGGATGGCCTGTGTGGGCATCTGAAGTCGGGATGGCCTGTGTGGGCATCTGAAGTCGGGATGGCCTGTGTGGGCATCTGAAGTCGGGATGGCTTATAAACAACCGCTGATCAGAAAAAATAGAACTGATTGGTGGTGGTTTAGTGCCCCAGGTTGGCCTGGGTAAATGGACCTTATTTCCACCTCTAGTGGCTAAATGAATTTAAGTTTAGATAAAATACATAAGATCTATTATATAAAATATAAGATTTATACACTTATATATGAGATATATATGAAAGGAAATTATGTGAAATCTCTGCTTGCATCTGTATTTATTTAACCAACCTCATTTGTTCTTCTTCTGAAGTTGCAGTATAATGTTTATACTTTGTACCAAGTCATCCAAACAAGCAATGTTGTTCAGCACAGCAGAGATATTTTTTTTTTAAACTATAGACTACTGTATGTGCTGAGACAAATAGAAAAATAACATTTGTGCAATAAAATATAAATGTCAAAGTAAAAAGAGATAAGGCATCTGGAGTGAGTGAATAGATATGGGACTTACGTAGAATAATAAGTTGGCTTCCATCTCCGAATATGAACCACAATGTTTTACGGCTGTACAAAAAGTAGCACAAACTGTACAAAGCCTACAATATTCTTGTGGCTAGAGCCATCATGAACATGTTTCTATATTTTTTTTAGCACACTATTACAACTGAGCAGAGATTATTAAAAAAAACACAAAAAACTGTAGACTATATGCTAATTGACTATGTATACAATTGTGGTTAGTTTTACATTTTGAGTAATATAAAGCTAAAATTGAAATAAAAATATGTAAAACAAAAGAATAAACAGTAGATAAGCCATCTTTAGTGAGTGAGTAGATATGGGACTTACTTAAAACGATAAGTTGGCTTCCATCTCCGAACATCCACCACAACGTTTTAGAGCTGTTCAAAAACTATAATACTGTGCTGCCTAGATCCATCATAAATACCTGATTTTCTTTTAGTTTTTTTTATCAAGTTTTTACCATTCAGAATAGGTGCATACATTCAATTAAGAACAGTTTAACACAACACAAATTGCATTCCTACATGCAGTTTTAGCCAACCACAGTTATGGATTCAAAGAAGAGATATATTATTATTTCCTTTATCCCATCCTTTTGTGGGAACTTCTGGCTTTGGCCTAAAAAAACTGGATCAAAGACTGTTATGAAAACTGAATGTATGATTCCAGCCAAAAAGACCCATAATAATTGCTTGTTCTTTTATACATGTAAAACATTTTAGCTACAAAAAAATGAAGCGTAATGCTGTTTTTCTCATTTTTGCTCTGTTCCTGTGTTAATAATCTAACATAATCTCTACCACTCACTTTAATACTCTGTATTCTATAGACTAAACATGTCCTCCTAACCCATTACTGTAGGTAGTGAATTCAACTTTCACAATCATATACAATAAGTGTCACCCAACAGGAATACATCACTTGAATAAAAGCTCATAAAAAATATTTTGTCCTAAATAGTTTTCCTTATTATATATTTTTATATATCACCAGTAAGATAAGGTTAAAATATGAGTAGATTTATTTGGTAAATGATGGTAACTTACTGAGGACGATGAGTTGCGTTCCCTCTCCAAATATAGCCCACAGTGCTTGACAGCAATACAATAACCTTTCAACATGGTGTATATGCTGAAGATAATTTTGGGTGAATGAAGAACAGCCGACTTATGTGGCTTAGTGATATAAAATGTGAATATTCAGTTTAACTGAACTGTTAGAAAATCCATTTTTAATTCGATATCAGTGAATTCCATATAAATAGATGGGGATCTGTTGTTTAGGACTTTCATTAATTAGCCAAAGTGGACAATAGCTACGGAAAGAGTCTTCCATGCTGGACGACCAGGCTTGTTCATGCAGCTTACGGACTTCAATGTGAACAGTTATTTCCTTTTCAGTTTCTTTATCAGTTGTACTCCATTACATGAGGTTGTGTTCTTTCAGCACAGCACCAGTTGACCCAATGGAACAACAAAATCATGTTATATATAGTGGTCTATGTACATAAAGCCCAATGAGACTGACAATGATCGGGGAACGAACATTCCTAGGAATGCTTATTTTTGGCTATTAGCCTGTCTAAACAGGAGGACGACACCGGATGAATGAGCAAATGTTTATTTTTTTTGGTGTAGCAATTTTTAGGCAGACATACAAATTATTGTCATGGGCAGCACATTGTCCCATGTAAACAGGGGATGTGCAGCCTATAATGATATTACATAAACAGAGAGCAACCGTATTAATGATCGTTCTGTGCTCACAGAATTGTAGCACAACTATGCCTTGTAAACTCTGTAAATCAGGCCTAGCAGTGATTAAACAGAAAAACACAAATTAGTCACTAATTAGTCACCACTTATGTAATGACAACTGCCATATCAACTCATTTGGACAGTAACCCTTTCATTCACAATAGGTTTTGTATTTTGCTAACAACAGATGCCTTTCGAAATTGCATATATATATGTTTAAAAATATTTATAGAAATGAAGTTGTATGCATCTATTGGGGGGACATCTATCTCTCTATCGCTCTCTCTTCATATATATATGTACAGAGAGAGAGAAATACATGTTACATGTCCCCACAGATGTATGCATGTTATATGTATATACTGTATATAATATTAATATTTAGATATGTATGTATATGTTTTACTAGTTTTTGTATACTATATAGTTAACTACAATTTTATTCTCAGCATTTGAGATCTGTTAAGTATAACTTTTTGTTAAAAAAAATTACAGCTTCATAGTGATACAAATAATTCCTTTATTTGAAAGTGATATAACAGACATAGAAAGCACAAGTTACATCTTGGTGACAGCTTTCATTAAGTGAAACGCCGAAGAAGCAGTTAAAACCATAGTACAAGTAGTACAGGGCATGACTTAGTTATTACAGTCCATTATATCACAGAAGATAATTGGTGGACAGGTCATGCACTGCGACAATAATGATAAATGCTTAACAATCATTGTCTAATAGTCTAATAATATCAATGAAGTAGTATCGGAGCAGGGTATACACTAATGGCATTCAGATCTCTTAAAGGTCTGGATGATCTCTTTGCCCTGATGGGTGACTTTACAGCCGTACGCCTCATGTTTGTTGTACTCGGAGGTGGACAGGCTAAAGAAGCTGCTCTTCATGTACAGGTTATCAGCCTGTTTACTTTCTGTTGAGGTCTGTACTCCGGTTGTCCACTTTGTCCCATCCACTGTCCAATCCACAGACACAGTCCTGGGGGTATATGCACTGATGGCGCAGACCATGGTGGCCTTATCTGTCTTCAACTCTTCCTGAGATGGACCATAGATAAATACACTGGGCGCCTTCACTTCACCGGCTGTTGGATATATATGAAAGGCATAGTCACAACTAAGACACAAACCTTATCTGTTGCCATTTTAAAGATTTCTACAACATTTAGACCTACATTTATTATGTCTTGTAATTTATATACCAGTTTAAAAAAAGACATTTTAAGTAAATAATGCCAAATTTATTGGTAGATTTCGCACATATCGAACTGTCCTAAAGGCAGAAAATAAAATCTATGCCTGCTAAGAGCATTTGTAGGTTTGTGCCACAATGATCACTATTTTCAAGCTCTAGAAAAAATCCTGTCCACTTTTACTCATGTCTTTTCAAACCTCAAAAGTATTGGGAAAAAGTGCAACTTTTTTCAGAAAAATGATATATAAACAATAATAATAATAATCTCCTTTAGAGCATAGGAAAGGGAAGACATCTATGGAATTCGATAAACTCTAAGGGGCCATTTACTCTTCAAGATTATCTGATAATCATGCAGTCTAAACTGGCTGCCAATCACCCAACAAATAACAGCAAAACACTTGTTTGTTGGATGAAATGATATTTTGTACTGCACAAGAAATCATTGTTATTGGTAGTGGAATTGTCCTGATTCGCACTGCTGAGAACAATGAGATCCTATGGACACTGAATGACTTGTTACAGACCGTTTAGAGGGCATCTGAAGTAGGGCTGACCTGTCCAAATAGGCTACTAAACGTCCGCTGAAGAGCAAATAAACAGCTGATCAATGGTGGTTTAGTACCCCAAGTTGGCTTGTGTAAGTGCGCCTGATTTTAACCTCTGGTGGCCAAAGGGCTTTAAGAAGAGATAAAGAACATAAGATTTATTATATAAAACATAAGATATATAGAATAATATATTAGATATATATTAAGGGAAACTATGTGAATTCTCTTCTTGTATGTCTATTTATTTAACCTACTCTATCTCAGTTATTCACTTTGTTCTAAAATTATAGTGTAACATTTGTACTTTGTACCATGTCATCCAAAAAAAATCAATGTTGCTCAGCAGAGATAATTTTTTTAAATAATTGACTACACGCTGAGATATATAAAATCCTGGGAAACTTAACATATGAGCAGTTGAACATAAAAGTCAAAGAGAAGCATATAAATAAAAATGATAAAGATGAGATATCATCTGGAGTGAGTGAGTAGCTATGGGACTTACATAGAACGATAAGCTGGCTTCCATCTCCGAACATCCACCACAATGTTTTAGAGCTCTACAAAAACTAGTACAAAGTGTACAAAACCTATAATACTAGTGTGGCTAGATGTATAATTAATATTTTGCTCTAGTTTTTTTAACAAACTATTAAAACTCAGCAGACAATTATTTAAAAATAAAAAAAAAGTGTAGATGACATGTTATTCGACATATAGAGGGTGGTCCATAAGTAGGTGGACAGAAAATAATAACATGTTATTATTTTCTGTCCACCTACTTTTGGACCCCTCTGTATATGTAAAATCGTGGTGAAATGAAAATGAAAATAATAAATACCTAAAATGTGGATAAAATAAATCTAAAAATCACAGCAAAATATGTAAATCAAAATGATATAGATAAGTCATTTTTGAGTGAGTGAGTGAGTGAGTGAGTGAGTAGATATGGGACTTACTTGGAACGATAAGTTGGCTTCCATCTCCAAATATCCACCACAATGTTTTAGAGCTGTACAAAAACTACAATTCTGCTGTGGCTAGATCCATCATATATACCTGACTTTTTTAAACTCAGAATAGTTGCACACATTTAATTAGGAACAATATTAAGACATAACACAGATTGTATTCATACATGCGGTTTTTATCAAACTACAGTTATGGATATAAAAAATAGATATATTAGTATTTTCTTTTTCCCATCCTTTAGTGGGAACTTCTGGCTTTGGCGTAAAAAAACTGGATCAACGACTGTTAGAAAAACTGCATGTGTGAATCCAACTTCCACTCACTTCAATACTTTGTAGGTTAAAAGTCCCCAAACCCATTACCGCAGGCAGCGAATTAAACTTTCACAATCATATACAGCTGTCACCCAATTAACATATATTAATTCAAAAAGTCCACAAAAACATATTTTGTCCTAAATAGTTTTCCTTAATATATAGTTTATCTATTGTCACATGTAAGATAAGGTTGAAATATGAGTAGATTTATTTGGTAAATGATGGTAACTTACTGAGGACGATGAGTTGCGTTCCCTCTCCAAATATAGCCCACAGTGCTTGACAGCAATACAATAACCTTCCAACATGGTGTATATGCTGAAGATAATTTCGGGTGACTGAAGAACAGCCGACTTATGTGGCTTAGTGATATAAAATGTGAATATCCAGTTTAATTGAGCTGTTAGAAAATCCATTTTTAATTCCATATCAGTGAATTCCATGTTATTAGATGGGGATCTGTTGTTTAGGACTTTCATTAATTAGCCAAAGTGGATAACAGCTACAGAGAGTCTTCCACGCTGGACGACCAGGCTCGTTCATGCAGCTTACTGACTTCAATGTGAACTGGATCATATCCCTATGGATTCATAATATTCAGTGGTAACTATAATATGAGATATAATTAGTCGTAGTGGGTGTTAAATTAATAAACACTGCATAATTCAGGTTCACATCTGCTATCTCAGGCATTTGCTTCAAAAGTTATGTTATATATAGTGGTCTATGTACATGAGGCCCAATTATGTGGATGAAGATCAGGGAACAAACATGCTTATTCCTGGCTATTAGTCTGCCTAAACAGGAGGGCAAACACCGGATGAACAAGCAAATGTTTATTTGTCTGCTGGGATAATTTTTAAGTAAACGTATAAATCATTTTTATCGGCAGCACATTGCCCCATGTAAACAGGAGACGTGCTGCCAATGATATTCCATCATCACAGAGCAACTGTATTAATGATCGTTCTGTGCTCACAGAATTGAGATCAGCCTGTCTTAACACACCATTAAACAGTTACCAATCGGCTTACATGGAGCTGCTCAGAGGCTGCTTAATGGACGCGACTGTACCTTGTACACCTTGTAAACCAGGCCTAATAATTGCTTTGATTCGCAGAAAAGTACAAAATAGTCATTAACTATATAATGACAAATGCGTCACCAGCTCATTCTGACCGTAATCAAACCCTTTGATAGTTCACATTAGGAATGGCTTTTGCTATTATCAGATGCCCGTTAAAATAACATATATTTACTCTGTGTATTGTGTATATATTTATATATATATATATATATATATATATATATATATATATATACATATCTATAGCTGTATCTCGCCTTCCATATATATATATAATCTATAAATATATATATATATATATATATATATATATATACTACATATATACATACATACATATACCTTCAAAAGAAATGTATATATATTTGCCTCTATGTAAATATACATGTATATACTTTATACACACACAGACACATATGTGTTTATCTATCTAGATATATGTATCTATATGAAGAATATATATATATATATATATATATATTATATCCTGTCTTATATTTTATGTAATTCACTGACATTAGGTTTATGAAGACTGGATTCTCTTTGGTAATGGTAGTGTTTTCTGCTTTCAACCCTTTATCTTATTTACAAACAACAAACAGAATTTGGTGATTACGGTATATTTTATTTGAGAATACAGCAGAATAGCATGACATATGAAAGTCAGCTTGTGACTAAAGACGAGAGTAAGAAAGATAAAAATGTAACAAACTTTAAGAACAGTGAACGTTATTAACACTTTGACCTCTCCATGGTCTGGATGATCTCTTTGCCCTGATGGGTGACTTTACAGCCATACGCCTCATGTTTGTTGTACTCGGAGGTGGACAGGCTAAAGAAGCTGCTCTTCATGTACAGGTTATCAGCCTGTTTACTTTCTGTTGAGGTCTGTACTCCGGTTGTCCACTTTGTCCCATCCACTGTCCAATCCACAGACACAGTCCTGGGGGTATATGCACTGATGGCGCAGACTATGGTGGCCTTATCTGTCTTCAACTCCTCTTCAGAGGGACCATAGATAAATACACTGGGCGCCTTCACTTCACCGGCTGTTGGACAAAGAGTCTGAGTTAGTGAAGAGAAGATATTATTCTAAACTCAGTGACTTGTCTGCTCACCAATGGTTTTAGGAAGTACTGCAGGTACAGAGAGACTACAGGCATAGATAGAAATCTGACTACATTAATAACAGTACAATATGCACAGTCAGGTAGTAATAATATTATTATTGACTCAGTAAAAATGCCTGATCAGTTCTCCATTATTATACTATAATCATTAAAGGTCAAATCTCAGCTTGTTCCTGTTGTGACACTTATGTATATTTATCTGGTAATGACTGTAGCACATTTCACTGGTCTGTATAGTAAATGTAGAATTTTATGGTATATATACAGGTTTACTGTATTATTGATGTTGTTTTTCTAGATAAAATATACTATATGTTTCATTACATTTGTATTCTCCTCATTTAGCAGGTGAAACTTTTAGAATGTTCTCTGTGCAATAATAAAGGGTGACCTAGAAGTCACTGAAATCTATTCATTTTATGAGGATAAATAGGGATATGTTGCAGATCTTAATGTTACTATTCACTGGATAGAATTCTTTCACATATCATTATGTTATAGATCAACTATCCATCAAAATATTGGTAAATTGCTAGCAAAGTGTAGTACCCATCGCGTTGTGTAATTGAGTTGTAAGATAAAAATGCACAAAGTATAATATTGGCACAAAATCATTCAAACTATGCAGGAAAGTTATTATTTTTTTAGCCAATGAATGAGTTTTTCTGCGTTTTCATTATCAATAATATGTATGTATGTATTTATGTTTGGTTATATATTTCATAAAACACGGTAATGGCAGAAAGTGAAGGGATGTGACAATCACAAATAAATATTAAATATAAAGAAACATACGGTAGTTAAAATTATAATTTTAATATAGCAAAATCAACATATAACTATTCTTTTCTAATACAGAAAGAAAGTAAAATAGCAAAAGCAAGTATTGGAAAAAGTAATTATGGTACTTACTGAGAACATTAAGTTGGGTTCCTTCTCCGAAAATCCATCACTGTGTTACAGACCTGTACAAAAAACCGTAACTTAATGTTACATAGAGAATGGCTGAGAGGGGTGAAGTCAAGATGAAATTTGATGGTATTGAATGGTGTATGGTGAGATGATTGCCACTTATATTGTAGACGAATAGTGCTTCATACCATTTGTGGTTCAACTTTAACATAAATGATTGCTTACATGTAAGATACATAACCCTAACCAATTCTATGCAATCAGACCAACATCATTGTAAATTGATGACTGAAATGGTCAGTTTATATGATTGGACTTTGTCTCAACGCCAGAAAACCTATTTGTCAAAAATATTATCAGACAGTAGCCATGGGCTATGATGTGAAAATTTGCTACAAAAACATATGAAAAAGACCAATTGATTAGACTTTTGGGCTCAAATTTTTTTGAATGGAATTGAATTCTAAATGAATCTCACAAAAAAATTTATGTTCTCCAGAATATGGATTTTTTT